>MJUU01034028.1:142924-173003 GCA_002080025.1 Modiolus philippinarum | reverse complement strand
TTTTTTTTAAACTTTTTTGTCAGATGTTTTAGATTTTGATGCACATTTTTTCTGTATGTTTCTTACAGCATGTTCAAACAAATAAATCAAAAATTTAAATTCTTTTTCAATAAACAAGCGCGGAGGCTCAAAAGGTGTCTATAGTAAAAAAAAATGTTTGTAATTTTAAATTATTTTTCTGTAGGTACTTAAAACGTTTAAATGGATAAATCAATTTTGATTTTTTAAAGAGACCAAAAGGGGGTGTCAAAAACAAAACAAAAAGAATGAATTTTGCGGGAAATTCATATAGATTTTCTATGGGGTAGCTATGAAAGGAAGTGCAGTAACTTTCATTTAAAATTTACTACTAAATGCATGTATTGACAGATTTAGGTCCTTACCGCACATACTTCATTGAATAATTAGATGTTTTAACAAATTGATTAAAGCGCTAGGCAAAAACAAAAAAACAAAAAAACACTATGAATAGTAGTTTACTTCATAAAAATTCATAACGTAAGTAATATAATGCCAAGAAATATGTTTGTTTAAGGTTTCCTGATCCCCTATATCCTCTAACTACCCTAACATATTTTATTAGTACTTTTTGGCAAAATGCTAGTAAATATCATGTTTTGGGTTAAACACCTTAAAAGTAAAATATATTCCCAATAAGTGTCTATATAAACATGATAAAATGATTTTTAAAAATAAAATGAATTTGCCTACCAGGCTACCTACCTACCTTATTTGTTCAAAGAATTTAAATTCAAACAGGCATATTTTTTCAGTCGGAGATATACAATGATAAATTACAGTTATAGACATATCACCTACAAGGCCGAAATAACTTTAACTTTGTTCTATTTGATTATTGAATTCAATATATGATATATAGGATATATAGTTTGCAAGCACGAACTCTTTAATAACTTACATTTGATTAAAATAAAGCCAGACATATATAATGATCATGGTGTGAAGATGGTGTGACGATGTGCATGCTGTTTGTTTTTTAATGATTCACGAATTTTTCCAAGAGTCATGCCCCTTAATATTTTAGAAAATTCAGTTTAATATACAAGATCTATAGGGTACAATAGAACTTCTATAGCTCGAACTGTAATAAATGGAACCACATTGATGCTTCGAACCTTTTGGGAGGTCCCTTTATACATGTTTAAGCATAGCTTGACCTCGATATCTCAAACATCCCTTTGGGTCGAATTGTATTCGTTGGATCCTTGTGTGTTCGAGCCGTTAAAGTTCGACTGTATATGGTTTGCGAGCGTGAATTCTTCAACACCTTTCATGGGATTGAAATCAAACCTGACACATCTAATCTATATTATATGAAGGTGCACGTCATTTTTTTATTTGGTGCATGAAAGAAATTGTCAAGCAGAAAAAGGGGAGGCATACGTTTTAGCTTGCTAAAACAACCTCCCTCTAATTTTTTTATAAATCAGTTTTATTAATGGGTATAAATATTTAATCAAATTAGCAAAGGATATTTTTATATGAATTAATGTATAAATCATGTATAGTAATGGGCATTAATTCATATATTACGTCCATTAATAGGCATAAATATATACGTCATGTCAAATAATGGGCATTAATATATAAATCATGTACAGAAATGGGCATTAATATATAAATCATGGCAATTAATGGGCATTAATATATAAATTAAGTCAAGTAATGGGCATTATTACATAAATCATATAAAGTAATGGACATTAATGTATAAGCCATGCACAGTAATGGGCATTAATATATAAATTATGTAAAGAAATGGGCATTAATATAGAAATCATATAGTTAATGGGCATTAATATATGTGTTTCACTAAATAACAACCATCAAAATATAAACAGTTAATATAATGGTCATGAAATTGACTTTGATTTGATTTAATGGCCATAATTTGATATGCGTGTTTGTTTTAATGGCCATTATTTTTTTCACTACAGTAAATAATGCCCATTATTTTTTTAATGCCCATTAATCTAATAAAAAGAGATATAATTCAGTCAATTTAATGATTAATTAATGGTATTTTCATTATTTCATACCATTAATTTTTATTTTAATGGCATTTTTTACAAAACCATTAATTAGTTTCTGACAAAAAATAATGGGCAGTTTTAATGGATTTATGACATTTAATGGCATATTAATGGTATTTTAATGGATATTTCATGGAATTTTAATGGTTTCCTCTGCAGTGAACTTCCCGTTTTTCAGCAGTAATATTCCCACATCTCTGGCATATGGCGTCTACATTTCACAACTCATTCGCTATTGCCGTGCCTGTAGTTTGCACAGCGATTTTGTCAACAGAGCGAAATTACTGTCTCAAAAAATTATACATCAAGGGTATGTTCAGTCACTGTTGCAATTGTCACTACAGAAGTTTTACGGTCGTCACCACGATTTGACAGACCATTACAATGTTTCTGTTTCACAAATGAGAACAGATATCTTTGAGTTTGTTACCGGACTGACTAACACCGACTGTGACAAAATCGGACTTTTCACTGGCAGTGTGATGGGTGCCACGCGTGAAGCAGATCGTGCTTATCCTTCCGGAGCACCTGACGATACCTCAGTTTTTATAGGGGTTCACACTGCTAGTGCTTTAGTTTTGTGGCGTTCTTGTTCATTTTTGTTTATTTGTTATGTCTTTGTCATACTGTCTCAATTCGTGTTGCTGTGTATTGCCGTGATTTTGGATTTATGACTTTAGAATTTCTCCTTTCCTCGTTATTGCTTCGGTATTCGTTTGCCGATGTATTTCGTTCAGGGCTAAAAATGGGACTAGAACTTAAGTGAAGGTTATGGTTGGATTGGTGATGAGGATAAGAGTAAAGGTTAGCGTTGTTGTTACAGTAAATGTTAGTGTATGGTAAGGATAGGGCTTATGATTGCAGTTTATCAATTGGGTGTTAGAGTTTGGGTTAGGTAATTGATAAAGGTTACAGTTAGAGTAAAGGTAAGAGTTAAGATTAAAGTTAGGGTAATCGTTAGTTTTAGGATAAAGGTTAAGGTGTAAGGTTCGGGTCAGGGTAACATATAAATTTAGAGCCAGTGCTAAGGTTTAGGGTAAACGTGTTGTTAATCCAGTTATTGTTTATTTTAGGATAATATATTTAGTTACACTAATGGTGAGGGAAAATGCCTAACGTTAACTCTACGTTTAAGGCTACTGTTAGGGTTGGGCAAGTAATAGTTACACATGTATAGTGTTAACTTCCCCTTAATTGACATATTATTTCTATCAACATTACATAGTTTGAATGTGAACAGTCAACTGTTGACCTGTCGACTGTCGACTATTCAACACTACAAAGTATGACAGTCAAATGTCGATATGTCAACCTCCTACTAGCCAACACTATATGGTATGACTATCCACTGTCGACCTGTCCATCGCTAACCAGTTGACACTGTGTCGTTTGACTGTCAACTGTCGACTTGTAAATAAAGTATGATTGTCAACTTTCAACCAGTTAAGGATGTTTTCTGGTTGATTTTTAATAGAACAGGAGTGAGATAAATGTGGTTTTTGTAAAAAAAAATGAAATATGATTAATCAAAGAAAAAAATTGATAGGTGACCGATGTAGTTGTTGAAATACAAGTAACAAGTAACTCCAGTAATGGCGGCAGCTGAACTACTCTGAATTTTTCATTAGCAATGGTTATCTATTAATGAATGTGACAAATAACTCCACTCAAATAAAATTTGTCAGCATCCTCCAAAAGATGAATAAAATGAAATTATTTAACATTTTTACTGTCACTAAGCAAAAAATTATAATGCTTTTTAATGGCTAAATCCAGAGAATTCCGAAAAATCTGATAGAAATACAAAAACATTACCAATATATTGTCTGACTGTCAACTATCGACCTGTCAACCACCGACTGGTAAACTTTTTAATATGACTGTCAACTGTTGACCACCGACCACTTTACAATTATTTCATGTCTTTGAAGGAAACAGCAAAAACTATTGGTCCGAGGTGATGGAAATTACTTGCGAATGGTTCCCTGAGACAGGAGACCGAAGGCACGCAAGTTATTTCCAGCATTTGATGGATAATTGTTTTTGCTATTTCCTGAAACTGGGAAAGAAATAACTATTTCATTAATTTATATGAGCAACAAAAAACACCCTTCCAGTATTTAAATAACGTTGCACTACGCGATGATTTTGCACACGGAACAGTTCAACAATAAATTGTGAAACAGTTCACCATTCCACTCGACATTAAAATAATCATGAAAATAGTTTCAAATCTTGCATATGAAAAATTATAAATTTAAGTAAATAACTAACACTATTTTTTTATGATTGTCATCTGCCTACCTAATAATATCCACTGGGTAAACTTTTAAATATAGCTGTCAACTCTGGTCCTGTCTCTGACAGTCAAAACATTAAAGTAAATGTATAACGAGGTAGGTACGACTTGAAAATCTTAGCAATCGGTGCCCTCCTCAGATTGCACGTTTTTATACAATCTGCACTCCCATCATGCATTTTTTGCAACATACGCCCGGTCGCAAATTTCATTGGGAGGGCGCAGATTGCAAGTGTTTGGGCGCAAATTGTAACTATTGCTGCTCCTAGTCATGGAGATTACAGTATTTTACATAAATGATATACTTGCAACCAGGCAGTAGAAAGGATGAACTTTAAATAGTACACAAAAATGACTGCCGATTTATATGTGAATTAAATAACCCTAGCCCTTTCCCATGGTATAACTACATAACTTTCCCTGACTATAACCCTAACCCTTTTCCTGATTAACTCTAACCCTTTCCCTTATTATAACCCTAGCCTTTTCCCTGACTATAACTCAAGCCCTTTCCCTAATCTAACCCTTTCCTTGAATATAGTCTTAACCCTTTCATTACTATTGAGTATAACCCTTACCCCTTTTTCTGAATATTACCCTACCTTCTGCATGAAGCTGACCTGGAGTTATCAAGGAATTCTTGCGACCTTTGGCAAGCAATTTCTTTTTTATTCGTTTCACAAGAAATAAATCTGATAATGTGAAGCATCTACGTGTATTATATTTTCAATTTTATATTAAAAGTACCGTCACCAATGAACCTAAATACAAACGAGAGGTTAGATAGAACAACTACGGAAACTATGTAGCTGATATGACGTCCTAAAATTCAAAAGAACGGAAGGAAAAGTGTAATCAATAGAGAGGTGCTGCAATGAAAACGGACTTTATTTCGAGTCGCTAACGTGGTTCGATAAAAAAAAATATAATGCATAACGTTGGCTGAAACAAAGTAGCTGAAAAAACATTTTTCATTTTATAAAACTGGTCGAAAAGAAAAGAATGTAATTTTCTGCACAACATTCGGAGAATTTGACATATGAACTTTTTAAAGTACTCTACAGAAATAGGAAATAAAAGACGATAAACAAATTATCTGAATATTGAAAGCTTTGATACTGTATAATATCATCCCGCTCGCCAGAATATACACCTGTCAAATTCCAGATAACATATGCTTTCAAGGCACGTATAAGAAGATTTTCAAGCCAATCTCACGGAAATTATCCAGGTTTGTCGCTCATTTTTTTTCCATAGTAAGTTTTATTAAAAAATTGAATGCAATATCTATTAGCTGTATTGGAGTGTTAAATCGTGGATCGCAGAACCTTTGAATGAAATATCGCTGTTACACACGACTTATTATTGCATTCCGTAAATAGAATGAAAGTATTCACGCAAGGATACTCTATGAAAATTTTGGTTGGTTCACCATTTCTTCTTCTTGATTACTTGTTTACTTCTGTCAATGAGTCGCATGCTTTTGTCTATTCAATGACTTATAAAGTGCAATGACGGAAGTACTCTTAACCAATAAAAAACGATGATTTCTGTACAAAGCAGTATAAATGTAATTATTGTTCTGTAACCGTAAACTGTAACCTGTAGCCAAAAAAATGTAAGAAATAGTCAGTAATACTTAGTAAAAAAGACGAGAATTTAGATTGTAGATATCTGCAGAGAAATTTCTCCAACAAACAAGCACACCATAAATAATAGTAAAATATATATATAATCTAAGTATCAGATCAATGTCGCAAGGCTTAAACAATAATAACTACTCACAGAGCGACGTCCACACAGATTATCCAAAGGATTGGGTGAAGTATAGTGTCTGATATATGAAAACCACTGTTTTGTCTTGGATTAAAATTGTATTTATCTATGTATTTATTCAAAGAGCTTTGGTGTAAAATTAAATATTATAGCTAATTGCTAGGAAGTTTGATAACGTAAATGTGTTTTTCCATATAGCAATCAATGAAACAAACCGAGTGGGTTTATCGCAATACCCATCAAATTGTTTTGGATTTTTCGCATTGAAAAGTAACAGTTTTATCCAGTTGTGTAGAAGTTTAAATTTGGGATCAATCACAAGTTGATAGGAACCCGTGCTCAAAACAAAAGGGCTAAGTATTTCTCAAAATAAGAAAATGAAAAGTGTTTTTGGCAGTTCGCATGATCACATGTAAACAGACGACTAAATACATGGTCAAACTGCGTCAAAATGAAATATGTACACATACTAAATAAAACATAAAAATATGAATTCTAAAGATATAAGAAAAAAAAACCTTCTATGTTTTATTTTTTATGTTTCATATTTTTTATGTTATAGATGTTTATATATATATAATATATATATATACACCTTTAACGCAGTTTTACCAGAGTTTCATTTGTATAACAAATAAAAAGTATGGACACAAGTGATTTCTATGTATATTCTTCTCGTTAAATAATATATACAAGACTCTATTGTGTCGACAGATATGGTCGCCTAGGCGATCAAATATAGTGATTGTCGTTTTTAGGCCAGCACATCATTTCTAGTTGGCGACTGGAAAAATATTGTAATTTTCGATGTTGATTTTTTTTCTTCCGCATTTTTTCGACGATTCTGTAGAAAAGGGCTTTAATATTACCCGTCTTCCAAAATAAACCAGCCAGATTGTTTTGATATCATTAAACATGCGGTGAATATTGTTCACCTCTAGTTGAAGACCCTCAGGCGACATCAAGATGTAGACAGGAATAAAAGCCCTGTCCTTGATAAACTGGAGTTTTCTATGTATCGTGTGCGTTTTTGTCACATGAACATTCACTCCATATCCTTTCATTTTTCCTATTTGCTGCAGAGTTTGTCTCTCGTGCTGCGTGGAGTCAATATAAAGTCTCCCCGTGCTTGAGATGTACGCTATTATAATATTACAGTTATGGCGTGTTTGTCCGTGTGAGAATTTCTCATACGTTTACTAATTCATTTATTTTTTTCAATTTGGCTGTTCAATATTTTCATTGTTTTTACTAAAATGCTATAATCTGTACACACGACTATTTTTGCCCTTTCAACCAAAGTTACGCTGCAAGGTTTGCCTACATCTATTTCGATGTGCCCAGTGTTGTCTGTCGATGTTGTTTTTGTCCTTATTTTTGTCTTTCGTCGGGCTACCTAATGACAAATATTTGTAGGCATACATTGCCTGATTTTGCTTTTTTCTCATTGGCCGCTCCCGACATGTGTTGCTTCAATGATATATTTTAGCTGCGATCGATTTTGCTCAACATTTTTATTCTCTTCTTGTAACCCTGATGCTTTCAGCTGGATAACCCTGAGCATCGCCCAAGTTGGCACTCCATTGCGGGTGGGGAGCAAGGGAGTGACCTTGATATACTTTTTGTCAAGAATACCGCTTAAGTGCACGCTAGGGGCCTTCTTGATCTCGCTTGAGGGGGTGAATATTGTTCACCTCTAGTTGAAGACCCTCAGGCGACATCAAGATGTAGACAGGAATAAAAGCCCTGTCCTTGATAAACTGGAGTTTTCTATGTATCGTGTGCGTTTTTGTCACATGTACATTCACTCCATATCCATTCATTTTTCCTAGTCACTAATTATTTCATGAAATGGTTCAAAAGCGAAAATGCAGAATAAACATGCTCTTAATTTGTTCGAAGTAAAGTTATTACCAAAGTCACCGACAAACAAATTTGTATCAAGATAATCATAATAAGCATACTCCTAAGCTATCTGTTAAGTAAAAATTTAGAGAACTGAACAAAAAGGATGTATTTGTACTCGTTGACAAAGCTTCCAACAAAGTTTCTATTATTTGAAAGAAATACTATATCGATGTCAAAGAAAACACATTGGCCAAGACTAAATACTAATACTAAGACTAATACGGTTTAACTCTACCACTGTCTTTTGCTAATGCCGGTACCAAGTCCGGCTATCCCGAGTTCCCATCGTTATTATTTTTGTCTATTGTTTTCATTATTGCTTTTTTTTGGTGCAATTTGCTTGTAAATTGTGGCATGTGATTGTAGTTCCTGGCCATTGTAGGTGATTACTGTTATCCGGCTTTTGTTATTCCATTTAATTTGTTTAAATCAAAATCGGGACAATTAATTAAACGGTCATTTGAATTTTATGGTGTGCAGTTCATGTGTTGTGTACCACAAGTGATGAACCTGATAGATGTCTCGCCCGTCCCCGACTGGCCTCTATATTGATGTGAAATCTAAGTTAACTAATGAGAAAGCTGAAATTGCTTACAAGACTGTGAAATTTAGGTCACTGACAAAAGCAATAGTGCAGGCCGTTATATTTATGTACTTCAAAGGACCAACCAACAAACAAATATCATTGACCTACCATTAATACATCATAAGAAACCAAACATGCTCGCTAGACCATGAGATTGAGGTCACAGGCATAAGTCATATGGCAGACTGTCAAGCACTTTCCAAGACCAACCAATATACAAAATATCATTGACCTACTACTAATAGATGAGAAACTTAACATATTCACTAGACCATGAAATTAAAAAGTCACCTGCCAGTCTGACATGTACCGCCAAAGACAAACCTACATACTAAATATATTGATGTACCACTTATAGTTATTGAGAAGTGGACTTAATTAGACAAACTCAACATTGCCATTAAACTGTGACATTGAGGTAAAGGACAAAAGTCTCCTGCAAGACTGAAATGTACTACCCAAGACCAGCCTACACACTTAATATAAACCACAAACCATTTATAGTTATTGAGAAATGTATTTAATCAGGCAAACTTAACATGACCACTAGACCGTGAAATTGAGATTAAGGACAAAAGCCATATGCATGTCAGACTGACATGTACTATTCAAGACCAATCTACATACTAAATAGTATCGACCTACATCTTATAGTTATTGAGAAATGGACTTAATCAGACAAATGTCATAGGTAATTAAATATTGTAGATATTTTAAAAACGCATTTTTTTTTATTGTTTTTATTTTGTATGGCCTTGATATTATGTAATTTGTTTGGCCTAGTTATGTAACTTGTTTACAATAAACAATGGTCAAGGTTATTACACCTGAGAACATATAGAAATTTCTAGAATCTAAATTTAATATTTAACACATAGAATTTTCTAGAGGTTTTCCTTACATAATCATTCTAGTCATGTGATTGTCAGTTGATTAGAATGTTCCAGTCGTATCTTGTGGATAGATGTTTCTGGAAAGAATATTGTATTTATATAGGGTAGCTGAAAAGGGTTAAGCAGTCAGTTTAATAAGTTTAAACAGGATTAATTAGTTTATACAGGATTATCACACACATCTTTTGTATTGGAAATCGACATCAATTATTGTGAATCTATTATCAACTATTTAGTGAGGATTATAAGGAATATTCTATTGGACATTAATTGGTAAAATTAAGTGGACTATTCATTTGGATTATTACTTGGACTTCATTATTGTCAGATAAGTCATATATTGTATACTTAATTTGTAAAATCATTATTTTTGTCTTATTAAAAGTTAAATTTGAGCTAATTTTGTTTTATCTTTGCTGACTTCAATTTACAATTATTTATTGGTCATTTCTGCCACATAACAGAAATTGGGGGCTCGTCCGGGATCTTCGAGATTGATTGAAAAAAAATATTATATTTTTGTGAAATAGAAAATTTTTTAAAAGTCAGCAAAAATTTTATCAAGATGCCATTTGATCCAGAACAATTCATGTCTATGTGTCAGGTGGAGAATTTTGAGAAGCTTAAAAATGATGAATTGATTATCTTAGGAAAACATTTGAAATTGAATGTCAGATCTGGAATGAGAAAATTTGAAGTTCAAAATGTGATTGCAAATTATTTGGTTGAAGAAGATTATTTTGATAAATCTGTTTTGGAGACTTTTAGCATTTAAACTCTTGATTTGGAAATTAAAAAATTAGAAATTCAGAAGGAATTAGAAATAAGAAAATTAGAAATAGAGAGACAGAAAAAAGAAAGAAAATTAGAAATAGAGAAACAGGAAAGAGAAAGAAAATTAGAAATAGAGAGACAGGAAAGACAAGGAAAATTAGAAATTGAACAGCAGGAAAAAGAAAGAAAGCTAAATTTTCAATTAGAAATGAAAAAATTGGAATTAGCTGAAAAGAATTAGCACCTTTCTCAGAATTCTCAGACATTTGATGTTGCTAAAAGCATAAGGTTGGTCCTTCCTTTTCAAGAAAAGGATGTAGACAAATATTTTCTGCATTTTGAGAAAATAGCTGAGAATTTAAAGTGGCCAAAACACAATTGGTCAATGTTATTACAAAGTGTGTTATTTGGTAAGGCCAGGGAAATTTACACTCAGTTATCAGTAGAACAGGCTTCAGATTATGAAACTGTAAAAGAGTTAATTCTTAAAGCCTATGAACTGGTCCCTAAAGCTTACCGGCAAAAATTTAGGAATGCAGAAAAACAGAGTGACCCAACCTATGTAGAGTTTGCTAGAACAAAAGAACAACTATTTGATCGTTGGTGTTCATCAAAGAAAATAAATAACAATCATGAGAAATTAGCTAGTTTTCATTGAAGAATTTAAAAGGTGTATTAGTACTGACATTAAAACTTTTATTGATGAACAAAAAGCTGAAATTTTTGAAACTGCTGCACGATTAGCTAATGATTTTTCACTTACACATAAAACACAATTTTTTAATAAACCACAGACCTTTTTCAGAAATAACAATTCCACAAATTTTTCAACCGAACCTACAAATGATGTAAATAGTAGGCCACGTCCAGTAAATAGCTCGTCTAAGTCCTTTCCCCCTCACAGTCACAGAGACCATTTAAGTCGATTTCGTGTAATTATTGTAAGAAGGAAGGCCATTTGATATCTGACTGTTATATGTTAAAGCAAAGGAAGGAAAGTGAAGTTAAACCCAGTGGTTGTGTTAAGTCGTCACAATGTTTGCCTAATTTTGAAACAGATGTGCATAGTTCTTTTTCTGAGGTGAAGTCTGTTTCTGATCCTGTTAGTAAGGTCGAGGTCAAATCCCCATCAAGTGCCATTATGGAGATTTTTGAACCATTTATTAGTGATGGTTTTGTGTCGCTTTCGAGTGATTTTTGTAATTCTACCTCTATTCGAATTTTTTTAGAGATACTGGAGCTTCACAGTCTCTTCTGTTGGCAGAGACCTTGCCGTTTGATGATATTTCTAGTACTGGTAGAAATGTTCTTATTAAAGGGATAGATTCTAGTGGTTATACTGCTTTTCCTCTCCATAATGTTTATTTGTCTTCGGATATTGTTTCTGGACCTGTGACCTTAGGTATCAAGTCATCATTGCCCTTTGAAGGTGTTCAACTTCTTCTTGGTAATGATTTAGCTGGGGATAAAGTTCAAAGAAATCCTATTCTGACAGACAAGCCTTCTTTTGATCATGTTCCTGATTCTGCTGAACAGGAGTTTCCCGAGTTGTATCCTGCGAGTGCAGTTACTCGTGCTATGAAAAAGAAATGTGTGGAAGGTCAGAAAGTTGATGAAAATAGCACTGATGGTTTTGATTTGTCGGATACATTTATGAGTCAGTTTAGTGATGTTAGTGTTGAAACAATCAAGCCCTTGGAGTTTTCTGATAGTTCATTGGTTCAAGGTGATGGTTTTTCTATGTCTACGTTTAGCAGTGAGCAAAATAAGGACCCTGAAATTTCATGTCTTTTCAAAAGGGCTGTTGATGAAAGTGAGTCTTTGCAGGAACCTGTCACTTATTTTACCAAAAATGGTATTCTTATGCGTAAATGGAGACCTTCTGGTGTATCTGCTGACACAGAGTGGGCAGTAAAATATCAAATTGTAGTGCCAAAGGTGTATAGAGCTGAGATATTAAGCATGGCCCATGATACTCCCTTGTCAGGACACTTAGGTATTAATAAGACTTACAACAAAATTTTAAATTATTTTTAGTGGCCTAATCTTAGAAAAGATGTCTCTAATTACTGCAAGTCTTGTCATACATGTCAATTAGTAGGGAAACCAAACCAAGTTATTCCAAAAGTACCTCTTCAGCCAATACCTGCCTTTGAGGAGCCTTTTAGTAGAATATTAATAGATTGTGTAGGTCCTTTACCAAAAACTAAATCTGGTAACCAGTACATGTTAACTATCATGTGTGCGTCCACAAGATTCCCTGAAGCTATTCCTTTAAGAAATAAAAAGACTAAAACTATAGTTAGGGATTTAACTAAATTTGTAACTTTGTTCGGCCTACCTAAATCAATTCAATCAGATCAAGGTTCAAACTTTATGTCAGGCATTTTTCAGCAAGTTATGTATGCATTGGGCATTAAACAGTACAGATCATCTGCATATCACCCTGAGAGTCAAGGCGCCTTAGAGCGATTTCATCAAACCTTACAAAATATGATGCGGACCTACTGTTTTGACACAGAGAAAAATTGGGATGAAGGAATTTCTTTTCTATTATTTGTTGTAAGAGAAGCAGTCCAGGAATCATTAGGTTTTAGTCCATTTGAATTAGTTTTTGGACACACAGTTAGGGGCCCACTCAAACTTTTAAGCGAGAACATTTTATCTGATGAAAAACACCATTTGAATCTCCTTGATTACGTTTCAGACTTTTGCACTAAACTTGTTAAAGCTTGTGATCTAGCCAATAAAAATCTTAAATCTAGTCAAGAATCCATGAAAGCCAAGTATGACCAAAATTCTGTAAAACGTAATTTTGACCCTGGTGATAAAGTACTTGTAGTACTTCCTGTTCCTGGAAAGCCACTTGAAGCCAGATATTTTGGTCCATATATTGTTGAAAAGAAACTGAGTGATTTAAATTATATTATTAAAACACCTGACAGAAGTAGACAAAACAGGTTGTGTCATGTAAACATGATAAAATCTTATATAGATAGAAATAGCACAAATATTGTACATTCTGTAAATATAGTCAGTGTTTACCCTGACAATTCTGAAAATGATTTTTGTGAAATGATTGATTCGCCATCTATCACACCAAAGCTGGAAAATTCACAGATTCTTCAAGATTTGGATTCGAAACTTCAACATTTGCCAGTGATTCAAAAGGAACAGTTAAAACAGTTACTCTATGATTTTGAACATTCGTTTCAGGACATTCCGACACGAACTGATAAAATATTTCATGATGTCGATGTTGATGATTCAGTACCGATAAAACAGCATCCATATCGACTGAATCCGATCAAAAAAAAGTACCTGCATGATGAAATTCAGTATTTGTTAAAAAATGACTTTATTGAACCTAGCAAAAGCAATTGGAGCTCGCCTTGTATTCTAGTGCCAAAACCTGATGGAACTTATCGTACGTGTACGGTCTATAGAAAATTAAACAATGTTACAAAAACTGACTCATTTTCAATTCCGCTCATTGATGACTGTATTGATAAAATTGGAAATGCTAAATACATTACAAAAATTGACTTATTGAAAGGATTTTATCAAGTTCCTCTTACAGAGCGTGCAAAAGAATTTTCCGCTTTTGTTACACCCAATGTACTATTCCAATACAAAGTGAAGGCTTTTGGCATGAAAATTTCGCCGGCAACTTTTCAGCGTCTCATCAACAGTGTTATTTCTGGAATTGACGGTTGTGAAGCATACATTGATGACATTCTTATATAAAGTGACATTTGGGAAGAACATCTTCAGATACTTCGAACTTTTTTCGAACGTTTAAGTAGTGCTATGCTAACGGTCAACCTCTCCAAGAGTGAATTTGGATGTGCTTATGTAAACTATTTGGGACATGTTGTAGGTCAGGGTCAGGTAAAACCTATTGATGCTAAAATTAGTGCTATTTCTAGTTTTCCTAAACCTGAGAATAAGAAACAATTGATGCGTTTTCTGGGAATGGCTGGATATTATAGAAAATTTTGTCAAAACTTCTCTTCAATTAGTGAGCCTTTGACTAAATTATTGAGAAAAAATGTAAAGTTCATTTGGTCTAAAAGTTGTGATACAGCATTTGAAGAACTTAAAGCCATCCTAGAAAGTGCGCCAGTTTTAGCAACACTTAATTTTGATTGTCAATTTAAATTAGCAGTAGATGCCAGTGATGTTGCTGCTGGCGGTCTTTTATTACATATAGGTAAAGGCGGTATAGACCATCCTATTTGTTATTTTTCTAGAAAATTTAATAAACACCAGAGAAATTACTCCACCATTGAAAAAGAATGTTTGTCTCTGATTTTGGCTTTATAACATTTTGAAATCTATGTTACAGCTTCAATTCAGCCTATCATTGTATATACTGATCATAACCCTCTTAGATTTATTCATAAGATGAAAGATAAAAATCAAAGACTTTTGAGGTGGACTTTGACTTTGCAAGGTTTTAATCTACACATAAGACACATTAAAGGAAAAGATAATGTCATTGCAGACGCATTGTCAAGAATTTGATCAGTTTCATAACACCTCATTGTTAATTTTGAATGTTTTTCATTGCATTCAAACATTTTCTTTGGGGGGGGGTGTTACAGGTAATTAAATATTGTAGATATTTTAAAAACGCATTTTATTTATTGTTTTTATTTTGTATGGCCTTGATATTATGTAATTTGTTTGGCCTAGTTATGTAACTTGTTTACAATAAACAATGGTCAAGGTTATTACACCTGAGAACATATAGAAATTTCTAGAATTTAAATCTAATATTTAACACATAGAAGTTTCCAGAGATTTTCCTTACATAATCATTCTAGTCATGTGATTGTCAGTTGATTAGAATGTTCCAGTCGTATCTTGTGGATAGATTTTTCTGGAAAGAATAAATGTATTAATATAGGGTAGCTGAAAAGGGTTAAGCAGTCAGTTTAATAAGTTTATACAGGATTAATTAGTTTAAACAGGATTGTCAAACACATCTTTTGTATTGGAAATCGACATCAATTATTGTGAATCTATTATCAACTATTTAGTGAGGATTATAAGGAATATTCTATTGGACATTAATTGGTGGAATTAAGTGGACTATTCATTTGGATTATTACTTGGACTTCATTATTGTCAGATAAGTCATATATTGTATACTTAATTTGTAAAATCATAATTTTTGTCTTATTAAAAGCTAATTTTGAGCCAATTTTGTTTTATCTTTGCTCACTTCAATTTACAATTATTTATTGGTCATCTCTGCCACATGACACAAACTTAACTTAACTTGGCCATTAGACCGCGAAATTGAGGTCAAGGACATAAGTCATATGCCAGACTGACACGTACTACACAATAACTACTTATCATTGACCTACCTACGGGGTTTATGTAGACTGTATTAACCGATAAGAACTGAAACTTAATAAAGCTTACAATGAATGATTCCATATAATGCCCTTTTCTGGATCTATCAGCACTGACTCTGGTAAAATAAAAAAAACTAGAATTTACGATAAAAGGAAAGATTTTGATTTCAGTACTACTAAGTTCCCTTTTTTCGACAGCGACATTCCTTTAGCTCCATCTTACGGGGTTTACATATCTTAAGTAATACGATTCGGTACGCGCTTTTTTTTTCTTCTCTTGACGACTTTATTGAACGTAACTATCAATAATTCTACCTAGAAACCATACTTTTTGAATATATTGTATTGCGAATGTAAAGAAATGGATAACAAGAAACACCTACAATGACTGAAAATTATAATTACATGCCACAATCTGCCATCGAAGTACACATGAAGAACATATATAAGACAAAAAGCCAAGCATTAATTTTCAATAAAGGGATAGTTAGAACTTTTGTTTCCAATTTTGGAAAAGTCATGAGACTCCCAAAGACAGGGTATTTTTTTATTTCTACCTTGAAACCATACTTTTTAAATACATTCTTTTGAAATCAGTCATTTTCAATAATTCTGTTGTAAAAATATAATTCCAATATGACAAATTACCTTAAACTCTGCATAACAATCATACTATTTGAATTCGCTCAAGTTCAATAAATCGTTTCTAATAATTTGATTGCAAAAGTCTTTTAATTGTAAGGTTTCACTTGCAAAGTTTTGGGAAAGCTCTTGTTTCCGACAAAACGATCTGATTTATTTGTGAAGTTAATGGCTTAGTTGACAAAGGGTCAGCCATAAATATTTTACACACTACATTTGCTAGTAAACACAAAAAGGATTCCAGTTGATTTCGGCCTGAATTCATAAATAATTGTACAAAACTCTGTCTAGCTGACTGCAATCTTACTCAATATCAATGAAATTTTGATACAATATTCATTTTAACTTCATTATTGTATCCGAAGTATATTTTTCGAAAGTCGATTCAATTTTGAAACTCGCAATTTATGTATTTTTTTTTTATTTTGAAAACTAAGTAGTAAGACAAAGCTCTGTCTTTAGCTGATTTTACTTTGCATTAAGATCTTTTTTGTTACTGCTCTTTATCAGATTTTAATCTCCTGTGAGTTATGGTCTTCCAAATGTTTAGATTATAACTGTACTTGAGAAACATAAGTTGCCGAATGGTAATATACAGAAACTAAATTTTCAGTAAGCACGGTATTTAGTTATTTGTCCAATAAAAGTTATTGTAAAAGTAATTGAAAACCGAACCCTCTGTCCCAAAAAATATAAAGCCGAAGTCATTTTCATATGTCTCAAAATAATATTAATAAGTCAGCAAGGTACAAAATATAATCTACCTCAGCACATAAGTTGTTGGGCGTAAATACCACAGCAGATTACATTCCCGGAAATGAAAAAAAAAAATCAGAAATTATAATTACATTCCGGAAAATAAAGTACGTATTTTTCATATGGCAGCACGGTACAGTTTCTTTTTCCATAGGCGACAATAGTAACATTTTCAATATTTTCACCCATTCATAACTTTCACCCGAGATATTGTAGTATGCTTGCTTGTAGAGCATCCATTTAACTTAAAAAAAATACCAGTGAAATATAGTCATGACCAAATCCCTAAAGGACCTGTAATCAAAGTTCGCACTGCCGGTCAGTTTACTTGCGGTCTAAGTTGCATTGAAGGGCATATTACCAATAATTCTAAAAAAAAATTAATCTCCATTAATAAAGGGCACATGAAATTTTCTTATATATTTTCTTAATCATTGATAATTTGTCTATTTGAAAAAAATACAACATGAATGTTATACTTAATAACCAATCAGAACTCAGCTTTCAGTATTCACTCCTCCATAGAATCTTGGGTACACAAAAGGGAAAAACCAGTTCTATGTTTAGAAACTGTACCGTGCTTCCATATCCTGGGATGCCCAAACTGAGCCCCCTAAGGAAAATGACGTCACCGTATTATTAGGTGCAACTATTTGATATTTTAATGTATGTAAATCGGTTGAACTGACATTTAACTATAATTAACAGTAAATTCAAATATTACAAACCAACTGCAAACAAAACAAGCATTTTAGTGCACGTTGTTCTACAAAAAACATTAGTCCTAACTGCGCCCCCTATAAACAGTAACCATGTGACTTTTGCCTATTTACAAAAATAGACAAATCAGGTTAGGTCATGGGATGTAAATAAACCGCAGGTTAACTTCCGGTCACTTTGGGCAAAATCTGGATTTTTAACACGGCATATTATTTGTGCTAAGAGAATATGCACTTTTTGATTAATAATTAACGTTTTCATCTTTACCTGTATAACCGGTGGTCTTAACTTCTATTATTTTGGTATACGGGGATGTGCCAAAAATTCGGGTATGGTTTCTTGCATGAAATATATAAATTTGCGTGTGTTTTTAAACAAAATATATATAAATTTATATGTAGAAATAATAATTTCTATTTATTTGGGTTTAAATAAAGCAAAAAAAGGGCAGTTATTTATGAAACAACATAAATCCTGATCATTATTTTCTTTAAATTTTCAATATTTCAAGTACATGAGTATATAAATTCGGGGCATGTTTCCGAGATCAATTTGGCACATGCCTACCAGAAAAAATACCAAGTTACCCCCCCCCCCCCCCGCCTGTTTTAGTCTCACCTCTATGTCTTTTTCGTCTTGGTTGACAATTATAAAGATATAGAACGCTAAGAAACTGAAAGCTGGGACTAATATAACATTATGTTATATTAGTCCTAGCTGAAAGTAATGACGTGACTGGAAGCGCGTGCTAATGCTATGTAAAGAAGGAAGATGGGCGCAGTTAGGACTGGGGAGTAGTTGGGACCTCCGACGATAATCAAAGTATGAGATCTCTAATCAATTAATCACTTTGGCCCATAAACCTCCATTTTGATTCTTTTGAATGTTCTTTTCTCGCCATATGAACGTAATATTGACTTTTTCGATACTTTCCGATCGTGCTCTTCCAGCTTTAACACATCATTGTATTTTGCTTTCTAGTTTCCAAAAATATTTTTACCTGCACTGATGAAATATGTGTTGTCGAAATGTTGAAGAAAAATTTTGTATTATGTAATTCTATTTGAAGATCATTGTTACTATGTAACTATGTTACTGCAACACCCATATCAATATGGTCAGTATAAAGTTTGATAACATATACTGCTGAATTTCTGATATTTTTTTTTCATTTTGAAATTCATTTAAACCAACAGAACACATATCCAAAGTTATTTGACGATGTTCGTTTCAGGACTTAGATAAACCAAATGCAGGCTTTAAAATGAGATCAAAGTTTAAACACATTGCCATTCATATCCATATACATGCATAATTACGTAAATGAAATAAGTCAAAGTAAAAGCAAACACATATATTAAGTAATAGCTTGAAAATGTATTCCAGAGAGACATTTCTTTCTTAAAACTTAAAGCCAGACTTGACAAAATATTATTTCAAACAGATGGTCCTTGATTCTAATAATTTAGTCGAAAGCAAAGTTATAGAAAATGAAATCGATCGCAACGATTAAAGATGTAGGAAAAAAAAGTTGCCTTCTGAAAAAAGCATTAGGTGAACACTAATAGGCGCCAATGTGTTTAAATAACCATTAAACCCCTTGGTGTAGAACCTTAAACACTTTCCTTAACTTTTTCAAAACAATCTCGACAGATAGGGAAACAGACTGGTACTTATATAGTTCTTTGTTTTTGTAGGAGTTTCAACTCATTAAACTATATAACACATTACAACAAAGAGACTTGTTTTTGCACCATGCGTCTGTTCCACGTCATCAAGACTATCCAGCTTGTCCAGTTCGTAAATCCTATTTTGTATTGCCAAAAAGATGTTCGATCCTTATAAAGGGTGGAGCGTAGGGCCCGTACACCAACCTCTCAATCTGACATTCAACTCAATTGTAACTATTGATTGGTAACACCAGGGATGTCCTAAATCTGTAATATTTTGATATAGATTGAATTAATTTTGTTTATGGCTGATTAGTTAAAAGGTGATGTATTTGAAATATTGCTTTTAGTATTTCTTCTTGAAATTATTTTTGTTTGTTTATTGTAGTAGATTAAATAATAGTATCTCGGTGAGTAAGTATTAGAAAAGATGTTTTTCAAAAACATCAAATATCTATGGAGTTGTTCAGATGTTAAAGTCATTAGGGCGATAAGTTAATTTACAGGTCATAAAGTTGATATTCAAATGGCTATTTTATCTTATATTTCGTATTTGATTTAAATAATTGTAATTATTGAATAATATTGTTTATTATAATAATCTCTATTCTTCATTTGTTTTTGTATTGATGAATAAATATATTTTTAATTTATACATATTATTTAGATGATACACCATGATCACCATATTTCGGATTTCACCCAATCCATCATTAGCCATGCGGGATTGCTAATCAGTTAATTCGGACAGGATATGGTGTTGTTAACAGTTAAATTGGTTATTGTATGTTTTTTGTATGTTTGATCTAACTTGGTAATTTAGTTGGCATGTACTTTTGCAGATGATAAGTATTGTGATAGGTTTTTTCCTCGTTTGAAGGCAATCGTAGGTGGTCTCGGAAATAAGCTGTTTGCTTCTGTATCATTTTGAATAAAATGCCAGTGTTTTCGAATCAATTTAGATAGATTGCGTAGTCCTCTGCGGTACTGAGTAATTTTTTACAGAGAAATTTCTGTATTTTAAAACCCTTTTTTCTAGTTATGTTTAGGAAGAGTTGAAAATTCTATCAATTTCCGATTTTTTGTATCCTCTTTTTGAGAAGGGACTCTTTATTAGTTCAGTTTCCTCAGTTAGATTCTCAGGGGCGGTATTATTTCTAATTTGTCTTATTATTTCACCTTTCACAAACTTTGTAATGATGAGAAGAGGTCCGATGTAAGTAGGCATAGGATTCTGTTGGTTAGTGAAAAGATTTTATGTCTAAAATCCCACTGGTATTGAACCTATGCCCTTTGTAGATAATGGAATCAAGGAAAGTGACTTCCTCTGTTCATATATTGTAAGTAAACTTTAGAAGATTGCGCTCCTTAATTTGCTATATCAAATACATTTTCTATTTTTTACCTGATCAGCAATAGATCAATCCCGGATGGCTGATAATGGATTGGGTGAAATCCGAAATATGGTGATAAATCGAATATTAGTTCTAGTGGTGCTGATGAGGAATTAATTTCCGAAATGGCCATACAGCTCATTTAAATTATTGCAGTTGGAGTTAACATATGTGTTATGGTCTCATGTTCATTTACTCCATATCCTTTCGTAAATAAATATAAAAAATATATTTTTTCATCAATACAAAAAAATGAAGAATGGAGTTAATATTATTTAATAATTGCAATTGATAAAATTAAACACTAAATATAAGATCAAATAGCCACTTGATTATCATTTTTATGACTTGTGATATTCGGTCTTATCGCTTAGATAGATCTGACCTGATGACTATAACATCTGCACGACTCCATATATATTTGATGTTTTTGGAAAACATCTTTTTCTAATACATAATCACCGAGATACTATTCCTTAATTGGATTGTTGCCAGTGGAATCTGTAATCAAAAATCAATGTATTTTTACATCTCAAGACTTGTATTATAAGATTTGTATTATAACACAAATCTTACAGTGTGTACATCCTTAATACATTGTATTATAAGATTTTTAGAATCTTTTGAGATTGTATTAAGGATAGAGCAATGCTCTATTCTTAATACAAATCTTAGCTGACCTTTTGTTTTAATCCAATCAAATGATCTGTCTTGGTGTCATTTATCTACGTGTATAAAATACCAATCCACGTGTAAAGCCTTCCCAACTTGTCCAATAATGCACGATGTGCGCCAAATAAATCTCTTCGTTTGATCTAAGGTCTTGCCCAGCATTTCACTTTAACTTTTCTCTTTTTCAATAATTTTATTGCAGCACAAAGCAAAATAATAGACACTGTTGCAACTACTTCATCTTCCATAGTTGACACCATTTGGCAGGAAAAATCATGAGAGATATCATCATTTGTTTACAATCTTATAAGATTAATCTTAGCATGTGTACAACAGAGTCTTATAAAACAAAAACCAAAAAAATAATTCATATCTTATAATACAAATCTTATCGTGTGTATCGGCTAAAATCATAGAGGGTTTAGCACGTAAACGTGTACGGGTACGGGTACGTGTAGAGGGGATTTCCATAAAAACGTGTGCATGACGTCATCGATAAGTGCATTGTCATTATACAAGTACACTACGAACTTGTAGGACGCCATTTACACGTAAAGTAAGAACTTCTGGCATTTTGGCCCATTTTTTGCAAATATTTTGTAACCCTGAAATTGGTAATCAATAAAATTTAATGTTCACAATATGTTCCTTGTGTTTTTATACGATATGCATTAATTTTATGATGTCTTTGAACCATAAACTTGACAACAAAAAGAAGAACAAAACTCGGAAATTTACACCATATAAAATTATGTAAGATAGGGAGCATATTCAAATATTCAAACAATCGAATAGGAAGCTTAAATAAACATATGCCGATTAGTTAAGATATCTCGCGCGAGTGTTGAAGGGCGTATGATACACGTTTTTAAGTACACGTTTTGATGCTAAACCTATAGTTTTTCGATGACGTGTACGTGTGCGTGTACTCGTATGCCACAAGTACGCGTTCAAGTACACGTTTTCGTTGCTAAACCTCTCTAATGATTGATTAAATCCACTTCTCACCGAAGCTTTTTATTTAACTAAACTTTTAGATCTATAAAGAAGGAACTTACTCATGGTACACATATGCCAATGAACACAGTATAGGAACCTGTACGCCTAAAATATCTGTCTTACGGTTCATTCTGTAGGCTGTAGATCGTTTTTACAGGAAAAAAAAAGAAACAGCATACATGTCCTGTAAGTTTTTTTACATATTGTCTTTGACTTAGGAAACTTCTTAAGTTTGTAAAGTTCGCCCAACGTGTATGAAAGATTGATGTATCCGAAGATGATATCATTTACAAGTAACCTGTTGATTTCAAGTTTAAAAGTCTATAAAAGTATATTTCACCTATATTCAAAGGTGAAATAAACAGTCATAAAACAGAAATAGAGCTATTTCTTTGCTCATGTGTGTGTGCCTGTCTTTATATTCATATAGTTAGTATATTGTTTTATTGACTGCATATACAAAGCCAGATAATCATATGTACTTTCTTTTTGATGGCGAAAATATCATTTTAATAACATTGTCAACTGTATACTGTTTACGGTAGTACTGTAGGTCCGATTACTGATTTATTAAGAACACAGTTGTAGGTTGACTGACGCATTATTTTTATTGAAATTAGCAGTATTTAGCCATTCCGTGCAATTTTATTATGTTTTTTTGTACTATATGTTACTTTTGTAGTAAAATGGACCGTGTCAGCAGCACTTTTGCTACTTTGTGAATGGAACTTTTACTGTTCACTACATCATAAAACACAAAGAAGAAATATTCAAACACATTTGTGTGAAAAAAAAACTAAAAATAGCAGGAAATATAACTTTTAATTTTTTTAACTTAGGGTATTAAATAACAGTAAAAAGAAAGAAATGGTTATAAAGACGTGCATTTTGTTCATAACATGGGCTACTTTCAGAATAATCTCAAATGTTGTCGTAAAAACATTTAAGGTAGTCTCTGGTATTTGTACTTCCTAAGAGTAAAATTAATATATGCCATGCGTGTATGTTTTTTACATGTAAGCATGGTTGTAAAAAGCAATTTCTCTCTATTAAAGCCATTGTACAGTGTTTGGGAAGATGGTACTACTCGAAAGACCCCGAGAACCAAAACCATTTTTTTTTGTTGCGAGTGTATAAACATTAACCTAAATTCACATTAACCTCGGTATTTTGTTATTTGTTACCAATGGGCCGATGCCACTGTTGTTGGACTGTAAGTCCCCGAGGGTATTCACCAACCCAGTAGCTAGTACTTCGGTGCTGGCCCGAAAACCGATTTGATTTGAAAATTTGCAATATCTATATTTCAGAAATTTTGTTAAAATCTAAGGAGTATCTCCCTCTTGCATAGCTCTGTCCTTAGCTGATTTTGGCTTTCCTATTTAGATCCTATTGGTAATTTGTTCTCTATCAGTTTTTACACATATCTTGGTTCATGGCCTTCCAAACATTTTGATTTAATCTGCACTGATGAGACATAAGTTGTCGAAATGCGCATATGCAGAACCTAAATTCACAGTAACCTCGGTATTTTGTTATTTGTCCTCCAAATGGCTGTTAGTACAGTTTGGCTCTGTATGTACTATACAGCAAATTTTAAGAAAAATTGCCGAAATCTGTCAAAATTGCAATGAATGGCTGAATCTTTCATCTGAAAGTATGAAAATACATTAGAATTGATTTTCTTTTCTTATAACGGATGATCTGATTACACAATTTTGGTAAAGATTTAATACATTGACAAAAACTGGTATGCTGAGGGAAATAAAATCACAAGTAAGCGACCCCACCTCTTAAAAATGGTCATCAATAATACAACCAAATAAAAATATCGTATTTGGATGTATTTCAATCTTAAAAAAAATCAAGGGTTGGAATTTGATCTGTTTTGTCTTAATTAAGCTCATCTTATGAACATTGCGGGCTTATTTGTTTTTGTTCTTAATAAGTTATGAAAGTTATTAAAGTGTTGTAATACTTAGGTATATCGGATAATTTTGATGTCGTCCCGTTTAGTAACATTTGCGGATCCAACCCTCGGAACTCTCAGCCTTTTCACGAAAAAGGTTAAAATTTCGTGCAAATTTTACGCAAAACTGACACAAAAATGGTCTGAAACCCCTAAATCTGGAAACTCATTGGGACCCCCCTTTACGGAAGCTGGATCCCACGGTGATTTAACATGTGAAATTAATTACCTTTCTTATAGTAAAGCACAATTGTATAAACCTGCATACTCTAACAAATTAAAGTACGGAATTCATTCGTGTATGCATACATTAAATAAGGGCCTTAATAGAAGAATACACTGCTTATTGCTAGGAATCAAATTGTCTATAGACCTCTATAGACAATATTATAAAATGCTAGTACCATATCGGTTGCCCTTACTGTAAATTATTTTCCTTTGGTGGCCCTGCCAGTTAACCAAACTATATACTTTCCATACAACTTACCTGTCAAGTTTGGTTCAGTAGGCTTTGGTAAGATCAAGAAAATCTCAAAAGGTAAAATCTGCAGTGACTGCCAGGTTTGTGAATATATTGTAATGAAATCAGTAAATTGTGAAAGACCTTGCATACACAATCTTAATACAGTTTGCTTCAGCAGTTTCAGGGGCGATGATCGATATATCTCAGGACAATTTCAAAGTGATTTCTAAAAGTAAAACGAAAAGGGGGAAGGTCAAATTTGTTGCATTCTTTAAAAACATGTTCAAAGCGTATTATCTTTCTCAATGAGATACACACGGAGAAATGAATTGGAGGAAACATTCTGCCGAAACAGACTTGCAAGGTAAAAAACAACAACAACAAATCATTGTTCCATAGGTTATTTTTACCATGTGTATTTGTAGAGACTTTGTCTCATGTGCATTTACTCCACATCCCTTCACTGATTATCACAAATAGCTGAAATTTCCTGAACATTCATTTTTACCGTATTTTTTCACATATTGTGTAGTTATATATTCGTTAAACAGCATACAAAGTAACCGTAAGATAGACTTACAGTCTGTGATAAAAGTTACTTTAAACAGCCTACATAATTTATTTTTTAAACAACGATTTTCTCGACAATGCAGCTACAAATACTGTTGAAATTTGGCATTCATTTAACATTCATTTTTACCGTGTTTTTTCATATATTGTGAAGTTATATATTCGTTAAACAGCATACAAAGTAACCGTAAAATAGACTTACAGTCTATGATAAAAGTTACTTTAAACAGCTTACATAATTCATTTTTTAAAACAACGATTTTCTCGACAATGCAGCTACAAATACTGTTGAAATTTGGCATGAAAGTAAGAATCTTTTATTGTTGCCTCAAGAAGTGTGAGCGTTGTAAGTTTATGTTTTTCATGAAAAATGGAGAAAAAAAATATTTTGTAACGCGATGTATTAATTACAAGAAAACAGCTCTCGCGGGACAACTTCTTCACAATTACGGATAAAGCGACACTTGACAGTCTACTAGAAAAAATAATAAACCCCTTTTTGTACACAAAATATTTACTTTAACAATAAAACATGAAAATGAACTTATCTGGCATATTATGTTGAAGTGGATTTTCCGCGAAGAACAATCTACAGCCTTCGGATAGAATCGTAAGACAGATATTTTAGGCACACAGGTTCCTATACTGATAAAATTATAAAATAAAACAAACTAGATATAGAACAGTTAAATAATTGTAAAACTCAGGAAAACACCCAAAAACTAAAGAAAAGTATTAAAATACAGTTTTAGAATATTATAATAATCTTGTAAATACAAAAATTCAATCATTAAATGAAGACAATAAAAACTTCCTTTATAAATATTTTAATGAAAATATAGAAACTTGTTATTTGAACCACCCAAATAAAGAAACAAGAAACATTTTCACTAATTTAGAGTTAGTGATCACGAGATACTAATCGAATTAGGAAGATACAAAAAGATCCATAGAATATGTAAACTCTGCAATATAGTAGAAAACGAAATACTTTTTTTTCTTTAAATGTAAAATTAATAATCAACTTCAAACAAATTCTATAACAAAATTTAATAAAAATAATAAACAGTTTAATATACAAAACTTTTCACCAGCAACTTACTATTATCCCGAGCCCATCAACACCTGAAAATACAGTTGTCTCTTTTATTAGACAGTCATTAGAACTGCGGAGAGGAGACCCTTAGCTCAGTGGCGGATTTAGGGGACCCCCTTAGGTCGGAAAATATTTAAAATTCCTAGGGGTTTTTAAAAAAATTGGGTTCCAACCCCCCCTTTTTGAAAAAATAGTGGTCGCCCACACACAACCAACAGGTACCCCCCCCCCCCCCCCCCCCCCCCCCCCACCCCCATCCCCCTAGCAGAAAGTCTGGATCCGCCACTGCCTTAGCTGATATATATCTTCACTGTATTTGATTTATTCCATTATGTTTTTGTTTGATATATATATATATATATATAGAATAACGGTAGTTTTGAAGGTCGAGACAGAAAATATCATCGTATCGCAGCGAGCCCGATAGGACGAGCTGTGATACTAGTGATATTTTCTGTCGAGACCTTCAAAATTTATCGGCAACATCGTAAGAGTCATGATGTCAATTTCATGACGTCATTGCCTGATATTTTCTTGTATCAGTTCAGTACGGAGATACTGACAATATCAGTCAGTAAGATCAAAGAGAAAATGTACATATTGCCGATAAATGTGTGTATTGCCCACGGTCTTGCCATAACCCAAATGGGTTCTTTGTCTGCAATTTGAATAAATAAAATTTAATTTATTATTTAACCCCCGGTGTTACTAATCAATAGAGTTGAATGCCAGATTGAGAGGTTGGTGTACTGGCCCTACGTTCCATCCTTTATTAGGATGGAATTTTTTTTACAATGTTTATTACATACATTTCTGCAATGTTATCATGTGCTTTGAATGCTGCAAAGTTATCATGATTTATGTGCTTTTCATTACTTTATGTTGGATGTAAATTACACAAGTGGTAAATTCTAACAATTTAAACATTTTTTAAATGTACAAAAACAAAAATACGTTTAATATCATAGATTATATATTTGATGTATTCGATGTGTCATGCAACCCGAACAAAATTAATTTCCACATGCACTCAACAATTAATGTTATCGTTATTGCGTTTGTAATAAAATATATTTTGTTGAAATGCCAAGCGTGCATAAATTAAATGTTACCGTTGTATGACCGTAATATGTCGTCTGCTAGTTTGAAAGCAGTTGCTAACCAACTTTTATTAGAATGACGGGAAATTTCTTGCACAGGAAGTTAATAATCGCTAATAATAAGAGGGGTGAACACTCATGTATTCACCCAATAAAGAAAGATCAAAGGTTAGGATAAACCAATGAAAAGCACGAATTAATTTCTTAAAGCAGATTTTTTTCTCTCCCTGATAAAGATGAAATACTGCTCACTGGACCTAAAACTCTTGAAGTAATCAGTCAATCAACCATAATTAATCAGCTGATGTTAACAGAGGATTGCATATTTCCCCTTTAGTCGGGAATATGACGGCTTGCCAAAAATGTTCTGTGTTTCCCTGATTCAGTCGAATGTTATACGGATTTTCCTTACTGGTCTCTCCCTTTGATAGATTCGGACTTTTGTTGTCACTTTTATCTTTACGCAATGTAGAGCCTATACCCAAAACGGAAGTCAGAACCTCTGGTTCTTTAAAGCATACAACAAAGACAGCCATATTGTTTTCAGAGATAATTTCAAGAACACTGTTCGCTGTCCGTTTTTCGACGAGGCAATATTCTCGTCCGCAAACAGAAAATGTGTAACAAAGAAGATAAAATAATGTGAAGTAAAATAAAACAATGTGAAACATCTGTTTTTATCACTATATCATCTACAAGCAAGTAAACTGCTGACATGTGATCTTTTTTCAAATTCTAAAAAAAAATCACAAAATTTCTAAACATGCTGGGCACAATCCAACAAGGAATGGTAGTGTTACTAATATTATAAATGTTCAACCTCTGAAGTAACAATTGTACGATGGCCGATTACTGGCCGACACTTAACTTTTTCAAAAAAGTAAAAATTGTCCAAACATTTAAATGGCAAATTTGCATTTATAGTTTTAAATGTAAAACTGTACATATAGACACCTATGAGCAAATTTACATTTCACAACAAATGTAAAACTGCCACGCTGTTAAAGCAATGGACAGATTTTGTTTTTGCAAAAAGTAAAAATGCCAGGTTTCTAAAAACGTGGCATTTTTTTCTTTCCGTGGGAATAATTGGGTTAATGACCGGCACACTTACCTTGAAGGTCAAAAGTCTGGAAAATATACCAAGAGCAAACGTCTTCGTCAGAATATGTCATTTAAAACAACAGAAACTCGCTGTTTTGATAAAGAGTGCTAAAAGAGTACCATACTAATAAAGCGTACACTAACCTCTCATTTTGACATTCAACTGAATTGTAACTATAAGGACGGCCTGAACCTTAAATAATTTTGATAGATTGAATTAACTATGTTAAAAGCTGAATAGGTAAAAGAGTATTGCTGTTGGTGTTTCTTTTTGAAATATTTTTTGTATATAATAAAAGTATCTGAGTGATTAAGTAATAGAGAAAGATTTATTCAAAAACATCAAAAATTTATGGAGTTATGCAGCTGTTATAGTCATCAGGTCAGATCTATCTAAGCGATAAGACCGAATATATAAGCTGTTAATTTACAAGTAATAAAATCGATAATCAAATGGCTTTTGGATCTTTTATGTAGTGTTTGATTTTATCAATTGGAATTATTGAATAATATTGATTTATTATAGTAAACTCTATTCCTTGTTTGTTTTTGTTATATTCATGAATAAATATATCGTTTATATTTATACATATTATTCGATTTATCACCATATTTCGGATTTCACCCGATCAATCATTAGCCTTTCGGGATTGAGAAAGTGCTAATCAGTTAGGACAGGACAGGACGGCATGTGCTAAAATACTGAGTGGAGTGGAGTGGAGTGTGGAGTGGAGTCTCGAATGGAGTGTGGAGTTGAAAATACAATTACCTTCAATTTTCCAAAATGATCAATTTATAACAGACATGCTTCGTTAACTGGTGTATGTACTTAAGGAATGTCTTTATGTTCATTATGACCAATACAAAAGTCTTCTAACNGGGGGGGGGGGGTCACTTCCTATATAGAGGTATGTGCAGACGTGCCGCTGGAATGGGCCTGTTTTTTGCAGTTGTCAACTATATGAATCGGTAGTAATTTTTGACATCATGTATATAAATGGGTCGTAAATTAACCCCAAGTGGCCAGAATCTCTACTGGTTGCTGTAATCAATTAAGCATTTATCATTATTTGATGTTTAAGAACATTCCTGTTGTGAAATTAATGGTTTTCTGACTCCAATTACACATTTTTACTATACAGTTGGGTTGCTTATTTTTGAAATTTACTATATGAATGGGTCAATATTTTGTTTGGGGAACTATATGAAAGGGGGGTATTTTCAAAATGCCAGAGGCAGGCCTGTACCCAATTCCAACTGAAGTG
>MJUU01034028.1:117641-142789 GCA_002080025.1 Modiolus philippinarum | reverse complement strand
TGAGCAATATTTCAGCTATATCAAGACGAGAACAAGTTTGTTGATAAATAATCACTTTGGGGTATTGAAATGGCCATGGGACGGGAAATTCTGACTGCCACTGGAAAAGTAGGGTGAAATCGTAAAGGGCGGGGAATTTAGCCTTGTAGCCGATCACCTACGGACCACCCCAAAAAGAGCTTACTACAAGGGTTCTTTAACGTGCAGGAAGCGTGGCATTTCTTCCAACACGTGGACCTGAGTTTACATCCCATCCGAAAGATGGGTTGTGTATTTATTAATCCCGCACAACCACGGAATGGGTCCTATTTCTATATCCCGGGACCCTCGGGGTCAGCCTCCGTTTAGGAGGGGTCACACCTCGCAAGCCGGAGATACTGGGTCCTATTTCTATATCCCGGGGTTCCCTCGGGGTCCTCTGTTAGGATGGCTCATACTCCAAGCTCAGAGGATGCTGCGGGCCTATTCTTCAGCCGGGACCGCGCACGGCGGTGTTCTCTTAGATTATTTCAAAATAAAAAATAGGAATTATACTTTTGGACAGTTTTTGATAATTATAACAGGAGCAGAAATTATAGCTATAAATCTTTCAGTGTTTCACCAAGTAGCTGTGATAAGACATTTTTGCAACACTGGCATTGCTTGTAAAATCGCTGATTGTAAATGTCACCCTTGTGACATGCAGGCAAATTGCATATCAAAAGAAAGCTGATGACTTATACTATAAGATTATACCGGTCGTAAAAGCGAAATGTGGTACGTTTTCTCAAAAACTGGGGTCAAAGGTCAAATTTCATTTTTTTCAGTTTTTGCTCTTGGGGCATAAATCGCTGTTTGGGAAAATATTTGGAAGTAAAATGTGACAAAAATGTTTAAACTCACAAGAGGAAAGTGTGAACCATTGTTAAAATGATAAAAAAATTACTCAGTGGGTGATGACGTCATTTCCTAGCATATTTTGTGAGCAAATGGGTATTTTATACAATCCGACGACTGACGTCATTATTCTATGCATTATTAAACGGAAATACATTTTGAGCATTAAAATATCAAAGAATGCTATATGTTCAAAATTTGTGAAAAGAAATCAAGTAAAGAAATGACATGTATCGAAGTAGACAATAAGATGAAAGACGGACACATTCTACAGAAATGATGAAAAGGCTAAACGGGCAGACAAAAATACAGAAAATCAGGTTTCCTGGTAGTGGACTAAGTCTATCAACCACGCCAAGGTCGGAACACCTGTTTTTCTTTTATGTATTTATTTATTTTATTGTTGGAAATACTGTGGAAGCACTTTTATTCGTGGACATCAATTTTCGTGGTTTTCATAAATATTACCATTTAGTGGGTACTTAAATTCGTGGTTTCCATTTCTTTGCATTTAAAGTCTAAGGAGAAAATGCATTTTGTTTGGAACTTAATTTCGTGGTTTTAGCAAACCACGAAATCCACGAAATTTAGAACCCCACGAACAATTGTACTTTCACAGTAAATGGGGGGGGGGTATATTTACAAGTTTGAACAAAGATACCTTATCATGTCTACGTGTTTAAGCTATTGTCAAGCTCTATTCACAACGTTATAAAGTATTATATACAATTTAACCGTGCTAATTGTTAACATATTATTAACATCTATAATTGCCAATATCAGCTGACTTTTGTTACATCAAACTGTTCCAACAAATTTTCGTGATTTCCCTAGCAAGGGCAAAAGTTGATGCAAATCATGCTTTTCTCGTAACAAATGAAGGAACGACTGCAAACAAATGTACCTTTTACACATGTAAAAAGTCTGATGACATCATAGCGGGAAATGCTTACCCTTCCGGAGCACCTGACGTCACTCCTGGTTTTCATGGGAGTTCACACTATGAGTGCCTTAGTTTTATATGTCGTCTTTTTTTCATTTCCGTGCATTGTGGCTGTCTCACGTCCTTGCTTTGTCTTTGTTTTTCTGTTGCCGTTTTTGCCATGTCTTTGGACTTCGAATTTTGTAATCATCACTTCCCTTGCTCCTTCGGTATTCTACTGCCGTTGTCCCAGTACAAAGAACGTGTTCAAGACCGTTGCTTTCTCTTCGCCAACTGAAATCCAAGGGCGATGCTAAAGGAAGTTAAGCTAGATTGGATGTTATTCAAACTTTTGATTTTAAGCTAGAACTGACGGCATGCATCTCCGATAGCCAAGGCTTACAATTCCCTATGCCAGTGAAGATGGAAGCACGGTTTACTCGGAGGTATTTGAAAAAGGCAGTTTTGACACATAATTGTGATATGGTAAATTTGTAAAGCAAGTCCCGAATGAAACAGTTAAATAAGTATTTACAGAGACAGTACATTTTGCAATTGATAAAAATTTACGGAGCATTTCAAGGAACAGGAGTGGTATCTATTGAAGACTCAAAAGTGGAATCGTCAAGAAGCCAGTATAAACTGTTGGAGATTGAGGTATATTTGATACAGAATGAGATAAATTTGATACTTGATCAGGAAAAGAATATTCAGTTTCTCATATAACTGTTTCAATAATCTACACGACATAAAATAACGAAAGTGCATGCAGAATATTGAATCTAGAGCAGGAACCGAACGCACCTCCGCCTTTATACCTGTTGCAGAAACAAAACCTTCTAAAAGTAAAATCGTACTACTGAAAACTCAATAATCGATGAAGGAATATGCAGTAAATGCACATGAAACAAAATCTCTACAAATACATGGTAAAACCATGCAAGCAGTGGAATATCGATTTTATTGTTGTTCTTAATCTTGAAGTCACCATGAGGTCTCCAGCAATGAGCATTGCTCATACCTCACAGTAAGTTCAAGACGGCCTCTAGCACCGGTTTGAGTGGAATTCATTGCTAGATGTCGAGCAATGCTACATCAATCTTTTTCATGGCATTGTTTTACATTCCATCACCTTGCTATAACTGAATAGTTATTGTATCACAGATGTTTTTCCATTTTTTTAAAGTCGGTATATGTTGTGTGGCTATCTTTTCAATCAGCTGGGAGATATTTAGATTTTTTTTCAAGTAACTGTGCTAATGTGAACGAAAAAATCATCTATTAACATCAAATACAAACAGTTTGACGCATCATCGTGTTCGACGGGTAAACTTCATCATTGTCATCCTTTATATGTTTCAATAAATAGTTGGTCAAACAAGCAGCGTAATATAACATGTTTTGTGCAAAATCTTTACTATTGATTGCAATGCATGTTTCTATCAGAAGTAAGTTGAGCTACTTTTATGGATTTTTTTTTGTACTTCTATGGACGTTATTTTTGGTATTTTTGGTAACATTTGTAAGCCTTAAAAATTTACAAAAGACACAAGCAGACCAATCTATTCTTGGTGATTTGGACTTGTCAGGACTTGGCTATTCACTAACGGGGTAGTGTCTGAATCCATTTAATCGTCTTAGCAAAAGAAAAGAGAGGCAACTGAAAGTGTTGTTTACTTGTAAAATAATTGCTGGTTTGAATTATACAGTTGTTCTGACGTGGAATTCTGTCATATAATATAACATCATCGTTTGAAAGAGGGTCTTTATCTTTTGAAGATGGGACTGTTACTTTAACAGGAATGGGTTGTTCAGATATACCTTGTTATCAATATAACAAATAATATATACAAAGCTTAATTCCCCCAGTACCGTACATATGAGTTTTCACCAAAACTTAAAAATAAATGTCAAATTACAGAAAAACGTACCATACGATTTCGTTACGACCGCTTAAAACTGAAAATATAATCATCTGACTATCATTTAAAACAATAATTACCTGCATGTCAGGTGGGTGCATTAAAGTCGAAAACTAAGCGACTTTTTCATTAATTGCTACCCTACTATAAATAAGAGATCCAAAAGCCATTTGATTATCGATTTTATTTCCTGTAAATTAACAGCTAATATATTCGGTCTTATCGCTTAGATAGATCTAACCTGATTACTATAACATCTGCATAACTCCATAAATCTCTGATGTTTTTGAATAAATCTTTCTCTAATACTTAATCACTGAGATACTTTTATTATATACAAAAAAATATTTCAAAAAGAAAAACCAACAGCAATACTCTATTAACTAATCAGCTTTTAACATAATTAATTCAATCTATTAAAATTCTTTAAGGTTTAGGCCATCCTAATAGTTACAATTCAGTTGAATGTCAAAATGAGAGGTTAGTGTATGCTTTATTAGTATGGTACTTTTATAGCACTCTCTCTCAAAACAGCGAGTTTCTGTTGTTTTAAATGACACATTCTGACGAAGACGTTTGCTCTTGGTATATTTTCCAGACTTCTGACCTTCAAGGTAAGTGTGCCGGTCATTAACCCAATAATTCCCACGGAAACAAAAAAAATGCCATGTTTTTAGAAACCTGGCATTTTTACTTTTTGCAAAAACAAAATCTGTCCATTGCTTTAACAGCGTGGCAGTTTTACATTTGTTGTGAAATGTAAATTTGCTCATAGGTGTCTATATGTACAGTTTTACATTTAAAACAAAAAATGGAAATTTGCCTTGTAAATGTTCGGACACTTTTTACTTTTTTGAAAAAGTAAACTGTCGGCCGCTATCGGCCATCGTACAATTGAGGCCTTGCAGCAAATGGTGGTAACCTACTGAAGATTTTAACACATTATAATTTGCAATTTATTTTAATTTTCAACTTTATTTATATTTATAAAGATCGCCTGGGCCATATCTGACATAGACACTGTCTTTGTAAAAATATCCAAATGAAACTATTATTCCAATGTGTTTAGTGGTTCTAAGAAGATCCCCGAGGAGAGTGCTTCTTTAAGGCCCAGTGTAAAACTATGTTCCTTGCTGGTGGTCAACTTAGATAAAGGACGAACCTGAAAAAATCATCTTTTACAGGGGTCTATCGAAAGACTATTGTGGCAAAGTTTGGTTTCAATTGGCTCCGTGGGTTCGGAAAATGATATTTCAATGTGTTTCTCAAAGAGTTCAGTGTTAAAAAATGTTCCCCCTGGAGGCCATCATGGATAAAGAAAAATCTGAAAACTGGCTTTTCACAGGCGCCAATCAGAGACTTAAGTGGCCAAGCTTGATTCCAAATGACCCAGAAGTTTAGTCGAGAATATCGTTATATATAAAAGGTTTACTACATATTGACGGATGGACGACGGACGGAAAGTGGCGTCAAAAGCTCAACGTGTTGTAGTCAGGTCAACTTAAAAATACAAAATACAACACAGTATGTAAATGCATACCTTTAATAAAACATCCATTGAAAACGCAAATAAAACAATTATGACATTAATTAATCAATATTATAAACTAGGTAACTTTATTTCATAATATTTTTAAAAAATTCATATCGTTATATTAGAATGGTTTATGCACACTCTTTTGGGGTGGTTTGGGGTCTTGAAAAGTGCGTTTTGTACGCGATGGAAAATAGTTCACAATTATAGATGATCCCTTTATCGGTGATATGCATTTGCTTCGATATGTATTTGATTTGCGCCGATTTATTTCTTTCAATTTAGTGAATGATTTATTTGATTTGCGCCGAATTTTACTTCTTAATTGCAGATAAATGAAAGGAAAATATTTCGTTCAAATTTATAAATCTACTGAAACAAGATGAGGTTGAAAGCTCTGTACGGATTAAAAAAACGGTACAAAGGTCCATAAAAACGGACTTCCAGAAAATTCGACTGTTCTGTTTACCACAAGAATCCATGAGGACTTTGGCTTTACATGACTTACTGTTACATCTGTATCTATAAGACACAAAACAATTCTTTAATGTATACCTTCGAGGTATTATACATGTGTTTGATACCTTATAGAAGAATTTATGTCATAGTTTAAAATCTTTTTGTGGGTGACAACTTTTAAGCTTTCATCTGGAAAACTTTGACATTTAAAAAGTGAATGTATTCAAATGTTACATTAAACACCTATCGTAATTTTCACCATTGTGACATTAAAACCATTTCGCAATTTCCACTACAGAAGTTTTACGGTCGTCACCACGATCTGACAGACCATTATAATGTTTCTGTTTCACAAATGAGAACAGATATTTTTGGGTAGATCCATAGTTTGTTACCGGACTGACTAACACCGACTGTGACAAACCGGACTTTTCACTGGCAGTGTGACGGGTGCCACGCGTGGAGCAGATCATGCTTACCCTTCCGGAGCACCTGATAATACCTCAGTTTTTATAGGGGTTCGCACTGCTAGTGCTTTAGTTTTGTAGCGTTCTTGATCATTTTTGTGTATTTGTTTTGTCTTTGTCATACTGTCTCAAATCGTAAATCTGTGAATTTCCATGATTTTGGATTTATGATTTTAGAATTTCACCTTTCCTCGTTCTTGCTTCGGTATTCGTTTGCCGATGTATTTCACCTAGATAATTCTTTATTTTGTATTTGTTTACCTATCAATTCAAGAATTGCACATCAGATGAATTAATGAAAGCGGTGCATTTGAAAATAACAGATTTGTGCAAATGAAAGATTGGAAATATATGAAATCGGCGCAAATGGCATAATTACAATTCAAATGTTCAACTGACCTGTTGGTAGAAAATTTTGCTGTAAAATTTGATCTATTATTGCAATTGTGTTTCATTGTGTAAATAGCCGATGGGATAAAAAAAACTCACTGAAAATGTATAAAGATAAAAATACCTTATCATGTTACCAATAACTAAACAAGGTGATGACTTTTTAATGTCTCATCCTTAAACTAACATAAAGTTATAATTTACCAATTTTATTAGCTGTACACAGTCGTCTGTCACTGCATGTGAGGTATCGTTCAATTTAAGCAAAAACTAACTTAAGGATCTATCAGTCGTCTCCAAAATCACATATGAAGTGGAGTAATGGAATTGAACATGGTAGACTGGTCTATGACTCTATGTATAAATGCTAACTAAATGATACATTATTTATGAGAGATAACTAGTACAAATATTTGCCAGATTCTTCCATGTCACATACACTTTAGTCAATATGGAAATAATAAATAAAGTAATTTAAATGTCTTTATCAATCAAGTTTTCAGATTCCTTCGTACCATGATGCATATGCTTTGGTGGAATGCAATGGAGGTCAAAATGGCAAAAGCAAAGGAGATACTTAAAAAAATTCTTTTAATAGTTTATGTTTAAAATAAATACAATTCTTTAAGTGAGACTTGGAAGAATTTCCGGGTCTTTGGTTTCACCGAAAAGATTCACTTATCACTACATGAACAACATAGGGAATAATGAAAATTAGGTATTCGTTAATCATTTCACAGAATAAAAATAATCTTTGATTTTTCCTTTTGTTCCAATTTAAAGAGGAAAGCCATACACGCCCACTTCTCTCAGTTTAAGATTCCCGCGATGGTTTTTCACTTCAAGCTTCACATATCTTCCCTCCATCAATGTAGAACAAGGGAGATTTATTGCCTGGTTACTGAGAGTTGGTCCTGGAAAATGACGGCACAGTTTCATCGCTTGCAATGTTTTACCTACGGTTACGTCTAAGCCTCGAGCTCTGTTTACTGAAATTAAAGAAATATCAAAAGTAATAGAACAATCTATTCACACCACACTAAACTTTTTATCGAAGATTCTCCTTCTCTTTCAACTTAAGGGTTCATTATTCTGAAATTGTGATTCTCTAATCATATGTAAAGTTAAAAAGTATGTTGAATAAAGCCCCGTGCTATTTCCCTGGAAATCTATCCCGAATACAATTTTCGGTGTTTATCATTTATGAAAAGAGAAAAAAATTACGACACTTTATCCCGATTATTACCATATTTTATCCACTCTTGACAAGCCTCGCAATTAAAATTTGAAAATGTAACTATTTCTAGTGGATAAAATATGATAATGAACGGGATTTTGTGGTGTAATCTATATTTATACAAACCAATTAAAAACGAGTGATAATATGTTTCCATGCAAACACAAGTTACCCAAACCAGATTTCATACTCAGTTGCTCTTTGAAAAAATATTGTGTTTATATTGATCTCAAGTGATTGTAATAATGTGTTCTGAAATATTTGATTTTATTCCTAATGTAAGAATTAGTATCTTGAACTCATTATGTTTCGTCTATCAGTGCTATTAGTACTTTGATTCACAATATATTTCTGATTGCGTCAGAAAGGAAGTTGCGTCATAATGTTTTCAGTATTGATTCATCGATGAAACCAACATCCCAAGCTTAATATGTTTATTTATTGATACTTTAACATGAAATAAAGTTATGGGATGTGACCTTGACCTTGACCTCATTTTGGAGGTCCCGTCTTCCTGAGCATTTTGTATGTTGAATGTCTTTTTGATCTTAAATGGTATTTGAGCTATAAGCAAAAAAAAATCGGACATCAAAATCGGTTTTTGATTTATAGGCCCAAAGTGATTGGTCCAATAATTTTGGACCTATGTGATAAATGTAGATCTTAACAAAACACACATTTTTGCGATTACATGTTATCAACTATCTATTATGGTTTATGAGTTAATCCAATGGCTAGGTCTAGGGTCAAAGTTCAAAATGACCAATGACCTTTGACCTTTGCATATTTAAATGTAACACATAAGTTGAATGATATGAGGAAATTTTCGAACGGTTCATCATAGAGTCTCGGTCAACATGTAACAAAGGTCCGTCATGACCTAATATACAATTTTTTCATTACATATTATCAGCTATCTTTTACGCTTTTCGTGATAATTCAATCACAAAGTTTGAGGTCAATGTTTAAAATGACTAATGATGGTGGTTGCACATCTTGGGCTGGTTTTCCAAAACGGTGCGAAGTTTCATTAAGTTTGGACTACCCATCTCTTAGATAATGTTTGGACAAAGTTTGTAAAATCCAGGGAGGAATAACGTAATAACGAGTGATGATAAGTTTGCAGGCAAACACAAGTCACCCAAACCAGATTCCATACTAAATTGCTCTTTGAAAGTATGTTGTGTTGTAAATTTATCACCAATGATTGTCATAATATTTTCGGATTTTATTGTTTTTTTATTTCTCATATCAGAATTAGTGTTTAAAATTCGTTTTGTTTTCGTCTATCAGTGCTAGTAGTGCTTTGATTCGCAGGTTAAAATATTTTCTTTATTGCGTCAGAAAGGAAGTTGCGTCATAATGTTCTCATTATTGATTCATCACTGAAACCAATATTCCAAGCTTAATATGCGTATTTATTGATATTTTAACATAAAATTAAGTTTTTGGGTGTGACCTTGACCTTTGACCTTGACCTCATTTTGAAGGACCCGTCTTCCTGAACATTTTGTATGTTGAATGTCTTTTTGTATCTTCAACGGTATTTGAGCTATAAGCAAAAAACCCAAATTCAGACATAACAAAAATCGGTTTTTGGTCCATAGGCCCAAAACGGATAGTCCATTAATTTTGGACAAAATGTAACAAATGTAGATCCCAAAAAGACACACATTACATTTTATCAGTTATCTATTATGGTTTCTGAGATAATCCAATAACGAGGTCTGAGGTCAAAGTTCAAAGTGACCAATGACCTTTGACCTTGGCATTTTTAAATGTAACACATATCACCTAAGTTGAATGGAAAAGGTTCCAGGGTTCTATCTCTTACTGTTTTCGAGAAAAAACATGTTTAAAGATATGACGAAATTTGCAAGGGGCATAACTTATGAACGGTTCATCATAGAGTTTCGGTCCAGATGTAACAAAGGTCCGTTAGGACCTAATAAACAGTTTTGTCATTTCAAATTATCAGGTATCTGTTACGCTTTTCGAGATAATCCAATCACAAGGTTTAAGGTCAAAGTTCAAAGTGACCAATGATGGTGGTCATTTTGGAAATTCCTAGACCACTCTGCACATCTTGGGGTTGATATCTACAATGGTTCCAAGTTTCATTGAGTTTGGACCAATCATCTTTGAGAAAATGGGTGGACAAGATTAGAATCATTGAGGAATAATAACAAAAAATAACAAGTGATAATGCGTTTGCAACCAAACACAGAAGTCGCCCAACCAGAATTAATTCTTTTATGTTCTTTGAAAGAACAATGCGTCCCCGATTTAAAAATTAAGGATTTAAAACTCATTATGATTCTGTCTATCAGTGATATCAGTATTTTTTATTAACTTGTAGGCACTTTGTGGTTGCATCAGAAAAATCATTTCTATTTATATAGTATGCAGAAAGGCACTTCCTCTGTTGTGTGTAATTATATCAAAATTTTAAATTACATTGAAATACATATCAGTTTCATTGAATTTTGACCACCCATTTTTGAGCAAACCATTACGTCAATTGTTCAAAAACAATTTCTAGGTCTTTCCCGGAAGTTGCTTCATAATATTCTCATCATTGATCAGCAATTTAAGCTTAATATGTACATTTATTGATACTTTTATGTGAAATATAAGTTTTGGCAATGAACTTGAACTTTGACCCTGACCTCCTTTTGAAGGTCACATCTTCCTTAACATTTTTTTGTATTGAAATGTCTCTTTGTATCTTCAATGGTATTTGAGCTAAAAGCAAAAAACCCGAAATCAGACATCAAAAATCGGGTTTTGGTCCATAGGCCCAAAACGGTTGGTCCAATAATTTTGGACCCATGTAACAAATGTAGATCTTAACAAGATGCACATTTTTGCCATTACATGTTATCAGCTATCTATTATAGTTTATGAGATAATCCAATGACAACATCAAGTGTCAAAGTTCAAAGTGACCAATGACCTTTGACCTTGGCATTTCTAAATGTAACACATATCACCTTAGATGAATGGAAAAGCTTTCAGGTTTCTATCTCTTACCGTTTTCGAGAAAAACATACTTAAAAGATATGATGAAATTTTCAAGGGAAATAACTCCTGAACGGTTGACCATAGAGTTTCGGTTTAAATGTAAAAAATGTCGGTCATGACCTAACTAACATTTTTGTCATTACATTGTATTATGTATCTGTTACAGTTTCCGAGTTAATCCAATAATAAGATTTGGGGTCAAAGTTCAAAGTGATCAATGATGGTGGTCATTTGGAAAATTTCAACACCCAAGTGCACATCTTTGGGTGGTGATCTATCTACCTGTGAAATTTGATTATGATTGGGCAAGTGATCTCTGAAAATTTGGTTGGACAAGATGATTTTTGAGGCGGAATAATAATAATAACAAGTGATAATGTGTTTGCAAGCAAACACAGAAGTCGCCCAACCAGAATTAATTCTATAATGTTCTTTGAAAGAAAATTGAGTCCTCCATTTAAGAATTATTGGATTAAAACTCATCGTGATTCTGTCTATCAGTGGTACCAGTATTTTTTTATTAACCTGTACATACTTTGTGATTGCATCAGAAAAATCATTTCTATTTATATATTATGAAGCAAGGCATTTCCTATATGGTGTGTAATTATATCTAAATTTTAAATTACATTGAAATACATATCAGTTTCATTGAATTTTGACAAGCCATTTTTGAGAAAAGTATTACGTCAATTTTTCAAAAAAATTTCTAGGTATTTCACGGAAATTGCGTCATAATATTCTCATCATTGATCAACAAATTAAGCTTAATGTGTACATTTATTGAGACTTTTATGTAAAATAAAGTTTTTGGCCATGACCTTGGCCTTTGACCTTGATGCATTTGAAGGTCACATCTTCCTTAACTTTTTTTGTATTGAATGTCTCTTTGTATCATCAATGGTATTTGAGCTATAAGCAATAAACCCGAAATCAGACATCAAAAATCGGGTTTTGGTCCATAGGCCAAAAACGTTTGGTCCAATAATTTTGGACCCATGTAGCAAATGTAGATCTTAACAAGATACACATTTTTCCCATTACATGTTATCAGCTATCTATTATAGTTTATGAGTTAATCCAATGACAACATCAGGGGTCAATGTTCAAAGTGACCAATGACCTTTGACCTTGGCATTTTTAAATGTAACACATATCACCTAAGATGAATGGAAAAGGTTTCAGGTTTCTCTCTCTTACCGTTTTCGAGAAAAACATACTTAAAAGATATGTTGAAATTTTTAAGGGGCATAACTCCTGAACGGTTGACCATAGAGTTTCGGTCTAAATGTAACAAATGTCGGCCATGACCTAACTAACATTGTTGTCTTTACATTGTATTAGCTATCTGTTACAGTTTCCGAGTTAATCCAATAATAAGATTTGGGGTCAAAGTTCAAAGTGACCAATGATGGTGGTCATTTGGAAAATTTCAACACCTAAGTGCACATCTTTGGGTGGTGATCTATCTACCTGGGAAGTTTGATCATGATTGGGCAAGTGATCTCTGAGAATTTGGTTGGACAAGATGATTTTTGAGGCGGAAAAATAATAATAACGAGTGATAATATGTTTGCATGCAAACACAAGTCACCCAAATCCAGATTCCATACCAAATTGCTTTATGAAAAAATGCTGTGTTGTATATTTATCACCAATGACTGTAATAATGTGTTTTGAAATATTTGTTTCTATTCCTTATGTAAGAACTAGTGTCATGTTAGTAGTACTTTGATTACCAGGTTAACACTTCATTAGTATATGTACTGGATTGCATCAGAAAGGAAGTTGCGTCATAATGGTTTTTTTTTATTTTAATTATTGATTCATTGGTGAAACCAACATTCAAAGCTTAATATGTACATTTATTGATACTTTAACGTGAAATAAAGCTATAGAGCTGTGACCTTGACTTTTGACATTGACCTCATTTTGAAGGTCCAGACTTCCTGAACATTTTGTACGTTGAATGTCTTTTTTTATCTTTAATGGTATTTGAGCTTTTAGCAAAAACGCAAAATTCGGACATCAAAATTGGTTTTCGGTCCATAAAACGAAAACGGTTGGTCCGATAATTTTGGACCCTATGTAACAAATGTAGATCTTAACAAGACAGACATTTTTGCCTTTACATGTTATCAGCTATCTATTACGGTTTATGAGTTATTACAAAAACAAGGTCTAGGGTCAAAGTTCAAAGTGACCAATGACCTTTGACCTTGGCATTTTTAAATGTAACACATATCACCTAAATTGAATGGAAAAGGTTCCAGGTTTCTATCTCTTACCGTCTTCGAGAAAAAACATGCTAAAAGAGATGACGAAACTTTCAACGGGCATAACTCTTGAACGGTGCATCATAGAATTTCGGTCTAAATGTAACGAAGGTCCGTCAAGACCTAATAAACATTTTTGCCATAACAATTAATCAGCTATCATTTACAGTTTTCGAGATATTTCAATCACAAGATTTGAGGTCAAAGTTCAAAGTGACCAATGACCGTGGTCATTTTGGAAATTCAACGATCTTCTTGCACATCTTGGGGTGGTTGTCTACATTGGTGCCATGTTTCATTAATTTTGGAATATCCATCTCTGAGATATTGATTGGACAAAGTTTGAAAAATTCATTGAGGAATAATAATAATAACGAGTGATGATATGTTTGCATGCAAACACAAGTCACCAAAACCAGATTCCATTCCCAATTGCTGTGTTGTATATTTATCACCAATGATTGTAATACTGTGTTCTGAAATATTTGTTTCTATTCCTTGTGTAAGAACTAGTGTCTTAAACTCTTTATCTTTTCGTCTATCAGTGTTAGTAGTACTTTGATTCACAGGTTAACACTTTTTAAGTATATGTACTGAATTGCATTAGAAAAGAAGTTGCGTCATAATGGTTTCATTATTGATTCATTAATGAAACCAACATTCAAAGCTTAATATGTACATTTATTGATACTTTAACCTGAAATAAAGCTTTAGGGCTGTGACCTTGACCTTTGACCTTGACCTCATTTTGAAGGTCCAGACTTCCTGGACATTTTGTACATTGAATGTCTTTTAGTATCTTCAATGGTATTTGAGCTATAAGCAAAAAACCCAAATTTCGGCCATCAAAATCGGTTTTCGGTCCACAAAACGAAAGCGGTTGGTCCGATAATTTTGGACCCTATGTAACAAATATAGATCTCAACAAGACACACATTTTTGCCGTTACATTTTATCAGCTTTCTATTACGGTTTATGAGTTATTACAAAAACAAGGTCTAGGGTCAAAGTTCAAAGTTACCAATGACCTTTGACCTTGGCATTTTTAAATGTAACACATATCACCTAAGTTGAATGGAAAAGGTTTCAGGTTTCTATCTCTTACCGTTGTCGAGAAAAAACATGCTAAAAGAGGTGACGAAACTTTCAAGGGGCATAACTCTTGAACGGTGCATCATAGAATTTTGGTCTAAATGTAACAAAGGTCCGTCATGACCTAATAAACATTTTTGCCTTTACAATTAATCAGCTATCATTTACAGTTTTCGAGATATTCCAATCACAAGATTTGAGGTCAAAGTTCAAAGTGACAAATGACCGTGGTCATTTTCGAAATTCAAAGACGTTCTTGCACATCTTGGGGTAGTTGTCTACATTGGTGCCATGTTTCATTAAGTTTGGAATACCAATTTCTGAGATAATGTTTGGACAAACTTTGAAAAATCCATTGAGGAATAATAATAATAAGAAGAAACAGAGTAAAAACAATAAGTCACCAAACTTCGTTTGGGTGACTTAATAAGAAACGGTGCAAACACAAGAAGTCGCCAAACTTTGTTTGGGCGACTTAATAACAAGTGATAATGTGTTTGCAAGCAAACACAGAAGTCGCCCAACCAGAATCAATTCTTTCATGTTCTCTAATAGAACAATGAGTCCTCGATTTAACAAGTAAGGACTTAAAACTCATCATGATTCTGTCTATCAGTGATATCAGTATTTGTGATTAACCTGTACAAACTTTGTGATTGCGTCAGAAAAATCATTTCTATTTATATATTATGAAGTAAGGCATTTTCTCTATGGTATGTATTTATATAAAAATCTTAAGTTACATTGAAATACATACAATTTTCATTGAATTTGGGCCACCCATTTTCAAGGAAACTAGTACGTCAATTGTTCGAAAAACAATTGATAGGTCTTTCCCGGACGTTGCGTCATTATATTCTCATCATTGATCAACAATTTAAGCTAAATATGTACATTTATTGATTCTTTTATGTGGAATAAAGCTTTTGGCCATGACCTTGAACTTTGACCTTGATCTCATTTTGGAGGTCACATCTTCCTTTACATGTTTTGTATTTAATGTCTCTTTGTATCTTCAATGGTATTTGAGCTATAAGTAAAAAACCTGACATCAGACATCAAAAATCGGGTTTTGGTCCATAGACCCAAAACGGTTGGTCCAATGATTTTGGACCCATGTAATAAATGTAGATCTTTACAAGATCAGCTATCTATTATAGTTTATGAGTTAATCCAATGACAAGATTAAGGGTCAAACTTCAAAGTGACCAATGACCTTTGACCTGGGCATTTTTAAATGTAACACATATCACCTAAGATGAATGGAAAAGCTTTCAGGTTTCTATCTCTTACCGTTTTCGAGAAAAACTTACTTAAAAGATATGATGAAATTTTCAAGGGACATAACTCCCGAACGGTTGACCACAGAGTTTCGGTCTATATGTAACAAATGTCAGGCATGACCTGACTAACATTTTTGTCATTACATTGTATTAGCTATCTGTTACAGTTTCCGAGTTAATCCGATAATAAGATTTGGGGTCAAAGTTCAAAGTGACCAATGATGGTGGTCATTTGGAAAATTTCAACACCCAAGAGCACATCTTTGGGTGGTAATCTATCTACCTTTGAAGTTTGATTATGATTGGGCAAGTGATCTCTGAGAATTTGGTTGGACAAGATGATTTTTGAGGCGGAATAATAATAATAATAATAATAAGAAGAAACGGTGCAAACACAAGAAGTCGCCAAACTTTGTTTCTACAATGTTGAAATTTTAACGTATTTTTGGCAGCCATCTTGAATATGGCGGACATTTTGCGAACTTTTCGCATAAATTCCTTCCTCTCATCTTATTCAACATTAATACAAAATATGAACAAATTCTGCCATTCAGTTCCTGATTTATTGAATCCTCAATATTATGACGTAAAATGGCGGCCATCTTGAAAATGGCTGCCATTTTGAAAATTTTTGTTAGTGCATGCACATCTTCTTATGGTGGTTCAACTTTGTGCCAAGTATGAATGAATTATATCCAGGCATCTTTGAGAAAATAGGCGGACAAAAATCATTGGAAGAAAATAAAAGAGAAAAGCAATAACAATACTACATTTGCAATTGCAAGCAATAACTAATGTCGCCCCTGGGAGCAAATTTGATGATTCCATCCTATTCGCAGCGCCAAAATCTACCTAGAAATCAATTTTCATTGAAGTCGGACAAAGTTGAAATTTTGACGTATTTTGGGTGGCCATCTTGAAAATGACCGCCATTTTGAATTTTTTTTTCGCATAAATTCCATTCTCTTATCTGACAGAACATTTATGTACAATATGAACAAATTCCTCAATACAGTTCCTGAGATATTGAATTCTACATTTCTCAACGTAAAAGGCGACCATCTTGGAAATGGCGGCCATTTTGAAAATTTTTGGTGGTGCATGCACATCTTCTCATGGTGGTCCAACTTTGTGTCAAGTATGATTGAATTCTGTCCAGGCATCTTTGAGAAAACAGGCGGACAAAAATCCTTGGAAGAAAGAAAGAATAATGAAAAATAATAATAACATAGAAACGAACCAATAACAATATGTCTTCTCGATTACGTCGGGGCGACATAATAATAATAAGAAACGGTGCAAACACAAGAAGTCGCCAAACTTTGTTTGGACGACTTAAGAAGAAACAGAGTAAAAACAATAAGTCAACAAACTTCGTTTGGGTGACTTAACAAGTAATAATGTGTTTGCATGCAAACAGACAAGTCACTCAAACCAGAATCCATTCCTCATTGTTGTTTGAAACAACAGTGATTCCTCAAGATAAGAATCAAGGTCTTGAACTCATTGTTCTTTTGTCTATATATCAGTGCTTTAATTAACTTTGATTCATATATTTACACGTCATTAACAATTGGTTGCATCAGAAAAAATCATTTCAAAAATTTTGTTTCCAGATGAAAACTTGAGTATCCTGCAGAATTTTCAAAATGGATGGCGTTTCCATGGAAACGGAAAAAAAGTGCTCAAAATTGGATGAAATTTGACAGGAAGGTTGCCTTACTTGGTACAAATGATTTTTAGCTTCAGAATTTTCAAAATATCTGCCGTTGCAATGGAAAAGCGAAAAGGCGGGGAAAATTAAAAGTGCTCAGAATTGGATGAAATTTTTGACAGGAAGATTGCTTAGCATGTGTTGAAATGATTTTCAGCCTCAGAATTTTCAAAATGGCTGTCGTTGCTATGAAAATGGGAAAAAGGCGGGAAAATAAAAAGTCCTCAGAATTGAATGAAAGTTGACAGGAAGGTTGCCTTGCATGTGTGCATATGATATTCAGCCTCAGAATTTTCAAAATGGCTGCCCTTGCCATGGATTTGGAAAAAGGAGGGAATATGAAAGTGCTCAGAATCGGATCAAAATTTACATTAAGGTTGCCTGGCCTGTGTACGAATGATTTTCAGCCTCAGATTTTTCAAAATGGTTACCATTGAAACTTAGAAATACTGAAAAATGAAAGGTGCTACGAATAGGATTCACAATGTCCGTTTTGGTGACATCTGTAACGCTCTGCGTTATAACAATAAATATTTCCTTTTGCATCTAGTTTTGAGCAATAATAGGAGCTGCCAAAAATTCAACACTGGCATCGACTTTACCAAGCTACTTAATATATAAAGTCGCCATGAAAAAAGTACAATGCGAAATTTTTCAAAATCTTTCAAATCTGTTCCAACTGATTTCGTTGAGGTTGATATTATACGTGTAATAAATATATTGCTGTTGGATGAATTTGTAACTTGTTCTTAAACTCCTTCCGGCTTATAAAATAAAGATGCTAGATACTTCAATCTCATTTATAGATTCATTGAAGATGTTATGTCCATAATACCTCATCATTTGCTAAATGGATACTATCAATATAACTTCAAAACTTAGGTAAAAAGGCAACTACAGAAACCTATAGATCTTTTTTAACTGGACGAAATTGGTCATCTCACTAAAATTTAAAAATGGACCACTTAAATTGAAAATTATTAATTTTACTAACTTGGACAGTTCTAGTCCAACCACTCCCGCTTATGGAATGTATGATTAACAGTTTATTCGTTACGCGGGAGATAGCACCAACTATGCAGGCTTTCTCATATCTATCTCCGTGACCGCTTTTCAAATCAAGACTGCACAAATTCCGTCTCATACATTCATAAAAAGGTTCTTTAATAGATATCAGTCCCATTTAAAGAAATTAGAAGCTTCGGTTCGAACTGTGATTCAAAGATTATTTGAACTGTGATTCAAGATTATTTCTTGTACCAAGTACTGGGATGAACATTTCTTTCACTGTACACGACATTTCAATAGCAATTGCTGTTGAGTTGCAACCAAACACTACCGCAAAAGAAGGGATGTTTGGCTCGCCACAAAGCCAGTATTACCCACCAGTTCTTTTAAAATGCTTGTGCCAAGTCAGGACCAGTGCAGTTGACATTTTCCTGTGGCATTTTTCCTTTTACCCTTTAGATGTTAGCTCTTAACAATTCTATTTGGTAAATATTTTTCCCCGACAAAATGTTTTCAACGTCGTTTCGTAAATATGGCGGCATTCGTTTTAAAACATTACATATCTAACAAAGTATTCAAACGAGTTTGTTGGGTAATACAATATTTCCAAAATATCATTTAAACGGTGATTGTGTTCAAAAAAGAGATCAGCTAAATAAGACCCCTCGTATTACAATTTGAGAACTACTGTTTAAGACCTTTATTAGTTGAAGGAGTTTTCTCAAATACCTAAGTACCAAATTTCGTTTTTCCATATAGCAATTTTCGGTGCAGATAAAATCTAAACGTTTGGAAGACTTTTAACTAAAAATGATAGAGAAGAAATAACCAACATGATCTGAATAGAAAGCCAAAATCAGCTAAGGACAGAGCTTTGCCTGAAGAAAATTTACTGATCTTGTGAACTGGAAATAGCACAAATTCAAATTTTACATCCTTGAAGTTTATTTTCAAACCTAATGAACTCCACACATACAGATTTTGAATCTTGTCTTCGTAATGCAATTGGTTCATTGGAAACATAAACGCCACCCAATAGAAGTTTTAATAGTTTCGATATGGCTAACTTTGACCTCACATTTAAATCGTGAAAAGGCACACCTTGACATATAAGTTACTTTTTTGATATTAAAGACTACTGAAGTCCTATGACAAATTGATTCTAAATAACAAAATACCGAAGTTTCTGTTTATTTGCATTCTGCATATGCACATTTCGACAACTTATGTCTCTTCAGTGCAGATTAAATCGAAATAATTGGAAATCCACATACCAAAATACTTGCGAAGGCTGATAGAGAAAAAACTACCAACAACATCTTAATAGAAAAGCCAAAATTAGCTAAGTACAGAGCTTTGCAAGAGAGAGATACTGCTTCGTTTTGAACATTTTTTTGTTAAATTTAGATATTGCAAGTTTCCAGATAAAATTGGTTTTTGGGCCAGCACCGAAGTACTGGCTACTGGGTAGGTGAATACCCTCTGGGACTAACAGTCCACCAGCAGTGGCATCAGCCCAGTGGTAATAAATGACAAAATACCGAAGTTTCTGTTAATTTGGATTCTGCATATGCGCATTTCGACAACTTATGTCTCATAAGTGCAGATTAAATCAAAATATTTCGATATCCATATACCGAAATACTTGCGAAGGCTTATAATTAATTTGGATTCTGCATGTGCGCATTTCGACAACTTATGTCTCTTTATCGAAGGCTGAGAGAGAACAAACTACCAATAAGATCTTAACAGAAATACCAAAATCAGCTAAACACAGAGCTTAACAAGAGGGAGATACTCCTTATTTTACACAATAAGAGGTTATATTGTAGGGTCTCCTCAAATCAATGAAAAAAAGATAACAGGAAACACATAAAATGGCCGATCTTTACAATCACATGCCAAAATCAACCAGGGAACTGCACAAGAAGAACAATAAAATGACAAAAGAGAAACATATACAACGATAGGAACTCGGGATAATCGGACTTGGTGCCGGCATTAGCAACAGCTAGCGATAGGGTTAAACCGGTTTATGGATACTCAAACGTCCCCTTTCTCTATCCCGTTTCCATATAGTATAATAAACATACAAATAAAACCCAATACAGGTAGACACTAACTCCACGACCACTATCTTGAAAAGGGAAAGATAAAGACAAAATGTAATTTAGAAAGATGGATCAAGGAGTGCTCGCCGCTAAACTGCCGGCTAGCTCAAGGAGCCTAGTCTGCTGGTAAAACACTGTCGCACTACGGAATAATAATCAAATTCAAATCTTCCCGAAGGGTTTGGTAATGAATCATCATGGATTTCAGTAGACATCGGCAGTATCAAGTCCAATGATGTTTTAAAATTACCAAGTAATATTAATTGCATGAGCAAACAAGAGACTTTAAAGCGCCTGTAAAGCTCACCTAGACTAAGGCTTTTAGGTGGCTCACCTAGACTAAGGCTTTAAGATAATCTAAAGATATAGGTCCGATGTTAAACTAAACACTCCGCGCTGGTGGCCATCTTTGACGAGGTACAAGCATAAAATATCAATTTTTGAAAAAGGACCACTAAAGGACTAATGTGATAAAGTTTGATTTAAATTATTCAAGGGATTTCAGAGACTTTGTTAAACAATTTCCCCGCTGGCGGAGGCCTTTAACTAGGAAAGAACATAAAAATCTGACTTTGAAAAAAAATACCCAAGGACTATAATGACCAAGTATGGTTGTAATTGACTCTGTGGCTTCACGGGAAAAGATCTTTGAATACTTTCCATTGGGTCCAATTTTAAACTATGTTCCCCTCTGGCCATCAGGCGTGGACTTGCTGTGCACAATTTGGAAAGAGAGCAACCGAAGGACAGTTGAGACCAAGTTGGTTCTAATCGTCCAAGTTGTTTCAGAAGAGACAAACTTTTAATGTGTTTCCCCATATGGTTCAGTGTTAAGCTAACTTTCTTGCTGGTGGCCATCTTGGATGAGATGCAGATATTTTTTTTAAAAGAGGAACATCCAAGGACTATTGTGACCAAGCATGGTTCAAATTGGATTGGTAGTATCAGGGGAGAAGTTCTTCGAACTCATTTTCCCATAGGTTCAAATCTTTAAATATGTTCTGCGCTGGTGGCTGTCTTGAATCTCATTTGAACTTGCTGGACACATTTTCAAAGGGACCAACTAAGGACAGTTGTTACCAAGTATGGTTGCAAAAAGCAAAGTAATTTCAGAGGAGATCTTTGAATGTGTTTTTCTTTAGGGTTCAATGTCAATCTAACTTCCCCGCTGGCATTCATCTTGGATTAGGTGTGGGATAGATAATATGTTGTTCTTGACAACAGGGTTGGCAAAAAAGCGGGAAATACTCATATTTCCCAGGACGGTGGGAAATACTGGGAATTCCCGGGAAATACTGGTAATTCCCGGACAATACTGGGAAATATACTGTCAAATGATATAACTTCAAAACATTGTAGTTAAACTTTATTCATAAATGCACATTTATGCCCAACTGGGCTTAAGGCATATAAACAATGCATATGACATAAAGTATATACAAACTATAAAACTATAACATTAGACAATACATACATGTAAAAAGAATGGTATATAGTATTTTTAAATTTTGAATATATAAACTACACAGTTAAGAGTCCACTTTTCTCAGTTCTAGTGACTTTTTAATAAAATGAACAACAAACTGTGAAAGCATAGTTAAAGATAGTATTTTCTGTAATCATAAAGATTTATCAATATTTAAAATTCTGGGTAATGATGACATTTGTTTTAATTCAAGTTGTAATTTTTTATTGTTTGAACACTCAAAAAAGAAATGATTCTCATCCTCTATTTTATTTAAATTGCAAGTGCAACAAATAGATCAAATATGTCTTAATGGATGTATACATAGGGAATTTCATTTTCACCCACTTCCATATGACTATTCCAAATAAGTAAAGCAATAAAAGTCTTCCGATTTTCAGTATCAAACATCACCTCCATTCAATGGTAATCATTGTAATACCTTGAAATGCATTTGGCTTGTATTAATGTTTTTATTATCAAGAATAAAATTAATTAAGGTACTAGTATTTGTCATAAATATTTCATTTATCAACTAAAATTTGTCAAATGTGAGAGTGTTAATTACTAAAACAACATAAATGTCAATGATGGGCTTGGGTATGTTTAATTTTTCAATACATCTAATTGATTCTTAAAGGAATGTTTTCATAACTACCTAGATTTTAAAATAATATGAATAATACACCTAATTCTTAATTTAAAAATTAATGACATGTATTTCAAACACAATTTTAAAGGATATATAAATTTTAAAAAATAGAACTAAATAAATAGTTAAGAGTATTTTTGTGTCAAAAGGACTTGATTTTTTTGTATTTTTTTTTCATATTTCCCAGTATTTCCCACTTTTTGAAAATAAGCAGTATTTCCCAGGACGGTACTTCCCGGTAATTACCAGTGGGAATTACCACCACTGGTATTTCCCGGCCAACCCTGCTTGACAAGCTGAATATTTTTGCATTTCAAACTTTATCTCTATCTGAAATCGTTTTTGAATTATAAAGAAAAATGTATGAAATTACAAAAAAATTACAAATAAAGGACAAAATTCCATAATGGATAGTCAAATTTTCTTCAAAATTTTAAGGTCTGTGGATCTTGATTTGCTGAACATTTTTGCAATATAAAGTTGACCTTTGTCCTTTATAGTTTTCCTTATAAGAATATTAAAATTGTGAACATCTTACGGAGAAGGGACAATAACAATAAGATTTTCTCCGAAGCAATTAGATCTTGTCATGCTGCTCACACGAATCCATGTCTGTGAATGCTTTCCCATATGGTTCGATGTTACACTATGTTTCCGCTGGTGGCCATCTTGGATCTGAAGCGGACTGTACAGACATTTTTTTTTATAAAGTATGGTCCCAATTGGTCAAAAAATTTCACAGAAATGCGTTTTCTATATGTGTAAAAAGTTTTGGAATGGCCAAAAAATATTCTAATATAAAATATGACCCCAAATGGAAACTCGCTGTGTTTCTTTCAGTAAGATATTGATTACCTGTCAACTTCTACCAAAGTGTAAGCATCATCAAAGGAATGGACCAAAATAAAAATGATAATACGATTCCTGCAGTGAAAATAATCTATTGAATTTTGTCTTTAACTGAAGTGAATAAAATTTGAGTACCTATTTTATCAAAATTATCTTTCATAATTGAGCAAACTAGGTCAATGAAGTGATTTTCACATCATTTAAACAATATATCAGTACAATAAAGGCTGTCATTTGTGCGTTTTAGGTGTAGCTTATATGCAATTTAAGTATTAACTTTATCTCTATTCGTACTTTATACATCAAAATAAGTTAATTGCAGTATAGCCCTTTTCAGTGTGTTGTTCTGTTTTCCTAGATTAAAACTCTCCTGTCAAGTGGTGGTACAATACTCCTGACTTCCCGTTATCACCATACATACATAGTATGCGGAAATGCTAAATATATTAAAATTAATTTTATCATATAAAAACTGTAAATAGAAATCTTAAATAACAAGAATAGAATGCATGGGTCACCCGCAGCTCAAGCAATATACTAGCATACTGTATATGAAATTGCAATATTTTCAAACATTCAGGGCTGTTCTAGAATTAAATATGTGGGGATATAAAAATATCGACCAAGGCTGATGTTCGAACTTGACCAAGGTATTAGTGGTATTAATATTTGTTATAAATTTCATGAAAATCTGTCAAAATTTGTTGGAATGAGAGCGCTTACAAGGTCAAAACGGTGTCGTTATTTCGGTCAAAATACAACAACGTCGCCAAAAAGTATCGACCGAGGCTAAATTAAAAACTTGACATAGGTATTAGTGGTATAAACATTTGGAAAAAAAAATCATGAAAATCCGTCAAAATTTGTAGGCATGAAAGCACTTACAGGGTCAATTTTTGGATAAAACAGAGTCATTATTTTGATCAAAGTCCCATAACTCCCTCAAAAAGCCTCGAACTAATGTTTTGGAACTTGACAAAGGTATTAGCAGTATAAGCATTTGGCGATGAAAATTCGTTAAAATTTCTAGGCATAAGAGCGCTTACAAGGTCAATTTTTGGCTAATGCCGTTTCGTTATTTTGGTAAAATTTCCATAACTCCGTCAAAAAGTATCGACTAAGGCTGATTTTCAAACGTGACCAAGGTTTTAGTGCTATAAACATTTGGTAAAATTTCATGAAACTCCGTTAAAATTTGTCCGCATGAGAGCGCTTACAAGGTAAAATTTTGGATAAAACAGAATTAATTTCCGAAATGGCCATACAGCTCATTGGAATTATTGCAGTTGGAATTAACATACGTGTTATGGTCTCATGTTCATTTACTCCATATCCTTTGTAAAATATTCATTATTTTGGTCAAAGTCCCATAACTCCGTCAAAAAGTACCGACTGAGGCTGATTTTCGAACTTGACCGAGGTATTAGTGATATAAACATTTGGTATGAATTTCATGAAAATCCGTTAAATTTGTAGGCATGAGAGCGCTTACAACCAGAGGCTCCCAGGAGCCTGTATCGCTCACCTGGCTTTCAGTTGCCACAATCAAGGTAACATTGCAAGTTATACAGTTGATCTTTAGTTTCTCAAACTTTCGTAGCTCAAACACCTCCAATATTTTCAACTGTTTTTATAGTCTGATCATGTTTTACTATATTTCTTTGTTGGGCTGTTTTGACAAAAAACGTCCTTGCTAAGGACCACTTTCAAACCAGTTTTAAAGCTGAGACGTCATTTTGTAAATGGCAGTCAACAAACAATTTTCAACATCGGTTTTGATGTCGCAACATCAAATATCTACTTGGAAATCAAATTTCATTGAAATTGGACAATGTTGAATTTTCCCGCCTTTTTTGGCGGCCATTTT
>MJUU01034028.1:97183-117307 GCA_002080025.1 Modiolus philippinarum | reverse complement strand
ACCGGTTTTGAAGTCGCAACATCAATATCTATTTGGAAACCAAATTTCATTGAAATCGGACAATGTTGAATTTTCCGGCCTTTTTTGGCAGCCATTTTGAAAATGGCGGTCAAGGAACAATTTTCAACATCAGTTTTGAAGTCGCCACAGCATGGCAAACATTTCATCAATTTACACTTAACTAGTACCTTCTATAGTTTTGGAAATAAAAAATGAAAAATACAAAAAATTCGGTGAAAAAAAGGGCAATAACTCCTACAACGGTCTATGGATTTTCTTCAAAATTTCAGGGTGGATAGATCTTGATATGCTGAACATTTTTGCAATTTACACTTGACCTCTATCTGTTACAGTTTTTGAAATAAAAAATAAAAAATGCAAAAATTTTGAAAATTTAACCGAAAAAGGGTTATAACTCCGACATGGATTTTCAGATTTTCTTCAAAATTGCACAGTGGGTAGATCTCATCATGCTGATTATTTTTACATCGTCAGATTTTTGACATCTGTAATGGTTTTCGAGTTATTAGCCAAATACTACAATTTACCCCTATGTTCTATTTTTAGCTATGGCGGCCATGTTGTTTGACCAGCCGACTAATCGAACACAATTTTGAGAAGCCATACCCTGGTGATGATTCAAGTCAAGTTTGGTTACATTTGGCCCAGCAGTTTCAGAGGAGAAGATTTTTGAAATTGTTGACGGACAGACAGACGGACGACGGACGACAGACGCATAGTAATGGCAAAAGCTCACCCTGGAATAGCCAGGTGAGCTAAAAAGTGTGACGGACACACGGACGCAAGAACGCATGACATTTTTATGTCCCCGCTCCGCATTGCGGCGGGGGAAAACAAAATTGGGAAATTTAGGACCATTACATCTAAAAATTATTATATTTAACAAATATCTATATTATTTAACTTGATTGAGTACAAAAATCAAAATTATTTATCAAAAATGTAATAATTATTGGTAAATTTTAAAATCCCAGAATTTAAAGAAAGATAACTCCATAAAGCTAATTTTACCACAAGTTGAAAACCGGAACTGATTGATTGTATCTAAATGCCGAAATTGAAGTCTGGGCCATTTTTGTTTTTTTTTGTTTTTTGTTTTTTGAAAAGGCCTATAAATATAGTTTATAACATTTCATTTTTCGTATCAGACCCGATATCAGCCATAGGTCAGAATGTCGGCTCTCGGCAGGCTTTTTACCATGGGCTGATAATGGGTCTGATATGAAAAATTGCATATTATGATTTTTTTCATATGTTTCACAACTAGAAAATACATTCCCAATTTCATTCGCGATCTCAGAAGTTTAATTTCAGGCATCGCAATTTTGAGGTCAAACCTTAAAACATTGAAAAAATAATTTAGTCTGAATTTGAAAATCACCTTTTTCTATTCCTAGCAAGACTTTTATAATGTGTCTTATGTGAAAAAATATAGCAACATATTTATTTCAAAAAGATAATTTTTAGCAAATTAAAGTTTGATACACTTTAAGCTTAAAATTTGTTACGAAAATGACTGATAATAAAGTTATGGATTTAGCGTGTGATGTTTACCAAAAGCAGTTGATATCAACCGGAAACAATTGATAAAAAAGTCTTATTATATAGGAGACGGTGAAAAAATGAAATTTCTCTGTGAAAGAAAAGTGATAATTAAGGTAGTAAACCTGGGGTACGGAGAGATAACTCCTTTTTCTGCACAAATTACTTGTTTTGATTGGTATGAATAAAACAAAAGATTTAGAATGTTTTATCATAAATAGAAACAAAATATTTATGTTATCATAAATTATACGAAAGGATATGGAATAAATGAACATGAGACCACAACGCATATGTTAACTCCAACTGTAATAATTTTAATATGCTGTATGGCCATTTCGGAAATTAATTCCTCATCAGCAGCACATCATAAACATACTTTCCTTTTATAAAATACTTCAAAGTGCCTACGTAAATTTATCTAGGCTTTAAATGGCATGTTATAAATATTGAAATAAATGAAAGTCACATTTTTGGAAAGGGGTAATTCTTTCTGCTTGACGTTAAGAATTAAGGAATTTAAAGACATTTTAGGCAGAATTTCCTAACATTGTGAAAAAACGGTACGGTGAATTTTCATATAAATTTTGATATAAGTCATATATGTGGAGGACCTTCAATTTCCCAGTTTTTTTTTTTTTTTTTTTTTTTTTTTTTTTTTTTTTTTTTTTTTTTTTTTTTTTTTTTTTTTTTTTGAAAATTGACTGTTAGGATTTTTAACTTGAGGAAGCTGTGTTTTTAGCAATGTCTCGAAAACATATTTTCTGTTTTACTGTAGTTCAACACTAAATGCATGCTTATGATCATTATTCTCTCATATTAGGTCTACACGTTTCTATGAAGGAGTTTGGCAATTTATAGTCTTTTTATGCCAATTCTTATACATTTACAGTACATGTTGATTACTGAACAAAATATATGACTCCTAAGATAGTGGTATTCCTGTGAACCATATATCGAATTTAACGGTGAAAGTTTTCAAAACTTTTTCTAGAAATCATTGTCTAATACTAAGATTTAAAGAAAATTGATTGTGTGGAAAATTTTTGGGTTACCCCGGGTCTACTACCTTAACTGTGAAATTATTTTCCATAATTGCACTCTAGGAAGTGACGTCACAAAAGACGTCGTCAACGTTATTGTTAAGTAAGCGTCTCAGCGGATTAACAGAAAAACGTAGTTCATGAAAAAAATAGTAAATTATACCATTAAATATGCAAAGACTGATCTATATAATAAAAACAATAACTAATCCTAGATTCTGGTTATCGAAAATATTCAAGTCATGATTGAAAAACACTATAATTCACTCATGCGCTACGTGCATTCGTGAATTACTGCGTCATTCAAACCACCAATTCAACCAATCAGAGTTGGAACGTATGAGAAAATAGACCTTTTGAATCTAAAGATAGACTTTGTATTCATGCACCTTTAAAACTATCGGGGAAATTTGATGAATGATACACCCATTTAAATATTGATATATAAGATTTTTTTCAATACCATAGTCAATTGACACAAAATACAAAAGTTGGTCTGAGAGAATAATTACATCCGAATAACATTAAATTCAAAAATTAATACAGTTCATGAGTTTATTGAATTTGGTCACAACATTACATTAAACATATTTTATTTGCAAAATATAAAGCAATAGGGATTGGACATAAGTTTTACAACATTATCGAGGTCCTCTCCCAATACAGAAATAATACATAGAAAAGTATCAGTACATAATGACGACATGATATAGATATATATAATACATAAACAAAACATGCAAATGATAATAATTAATTATAATAGTAATAAACAGAATTATATTGGTTATAACTAAATGTAAAAGAAAACGAATAGATAAATGACTAAGTAATAAGAAATCAGGTAAAAATCCAAAAATGAATGAAAGAAAAAAAAGTCAAAAGAGTCCTGGAGTGAACTGTGATTTCCAAATATATCAATCTTTAAATCGTTGAGTTCTTTTCAGGTAAGTATGTACGTTATCAAATATGTGAATGTTGTCTAAGTCAGGTAAATTACTGTCACCAGCCAATAGCAACTCTACTGTGATAGTGAATTTATTTAAATCTCTAAATAAAAGTGTTCTGTGATCATCATAGAGAGGACATTCCATAAAAAAGTGGATACAGTCCTCAAAAGGATGACCACAATTACATGATGGGTAGAGTTTTAAATTAACTCGATACAAGTCAGCGTTTAAAGAACTACACATATGTCAAAATTATGAATCATATTTCATTTTCTATCCCCAAAAGTAAAATATGAAGGGGATTTAGGAGTTTGCAATTGAATCTTCCTCTTAAATATATTAATGTCAGGGGAATTCCTAATTTCATGATTCAATCGATTCCAATCACAGATGGCTGAAGGGAAAAACGAGTTTTTTTGTGATTTCCAAACGACAATAAGGAGTAACATAATTCATATTATTTCATAAATTATATTGAGATTGTTGCCTAACCAAAGGCGGTAATAAATCACGAAGATAATCGGGGGCAGTATTACTATGAATGGAATAAAATAAACATAGTTTTCTCGTTCGCCGTCTATCTGATAATAAATCCGAACCAGTTTCAAAATAAATTGATTCTCGACTTGCAAACAATGGCAATCGTGTTACTATTCTCCCCGCCCTCTAACTGTATTTTTTCTAAACTATCAGAATCCTGCTGACTACAACCATCCCACAATTCACAAGCTTATTCTAAGACCGGTCGTATAAAACATAAGTAAATACGTGAAAGACAGTTTCCATTCAATACATATTTAAGTTTTCTAAGAGCACATAATTTATTACTTTGTGACTGAATTATTTTTGTAATATGAGTATGAAATTTACCATTATTGTCAAAGACAAACCCCAAATGTTTATGTGATGAAACAATATCAACTGGATGACCTTCAAACTTAATATCTATATCTTCATAAGATTCATTCGTGAAAAACATGGCATTTGTTTTGCTTGGATTGAAGCCATTGTTTTGACCACACAGAAACAGCTTCCAAATCAAAATTAATAACATCTTCAACAGTGTATTTACTCTGACTAGAATATGAAAGAGAAGTATCATCAGCAAACAGTCTAGTAAGGCTAAGAAAATTATCTGCAATATCATTGACATATAGCAAAAATAATAAAGGGCCAAGAACTGATCCTTGTGGTACCCCTGCATTAATATCTTCAAAAGGTGACTTAGAATTAGTAATAAAAACACGTTGTTTTCTATTTGAAATATAACTTTCAAACCACTGCAGTAATTTATTATTTATACCATAAGATTTCAGTTTTATTAATAAGCCTTTATGCCATACACATTCAAAAGCCTTAGAGATATCACATAAAACAAGACAAGTAATACAATGATCATCTAAAGACATGCAAATTCTGTAATAGATTTCTATTAGCTGGAGAACAGTAGAATGACCTGGAATAAAACCAGACTGAAATTTATATAAAAAATTATTTGATATTAGATAATTAAATACCTCTCTAAAACAACTCTTTCAAAGACTTTACCAACACATGATAACAATGATATTGGTCTGTAATTTGCAGTTAAAGACTTATCACCCTTTTTAAAAAGAGGCATAACGCTTGCATATTTCCACTGTGTCGGAAATTCAGCTTTACCCAGGGACAAGTTAAATAAGTATGCCAATGGAATACAAACAGTGTCACATGTTTTCCTAAGCATTTGGTGACTAATAGAGTCATGACCTGCTGCTTTGCCTAATTTAAGTATTTGCAGTATGTCGCGTACTTGATCAGGCGTTATTTGGAAAAAGGCCAACGTTTTGTCTGTTCTTGGTGGGAAATCGGGACAAGCTATATTTTCATCATTAACATTTGATATTGAACAAAAATATTTATTTAACAGACAAGCTTTATCATAATCATCTGAAACCAGTTCACCATTTTCGTTTTGCAGATGAAGTACCCGAGGATTTAACTAACTTTTTTATTAATGACCAATATGACTTGGAATTTGTACGAGAAAATTCATCCAAGATATTATTTGCATTTAAATAGAATTGCTCTTTTGTGTATTTCTTCATATTGTTCACGTGGTTCCTTTGTTTTTATATTTGTCTTTATCAAGTTGTGATTGAGATTTTCGAGCAGTTTTATGCAGTCTGTTGCGTTTACGAATTTCTCATCGCAGATCAGAATTGAACCAAAATTTATCATTGGGTCTAATTGTAACAACCTTTTGTGGTACACATTCACTTATAAATTTTAGATAAGTATTTGTAAAATTATCACAATTTTCGTCCATTGTATTTTGTTCGGAAATGACTGACTCCCAATCAAATGAAGATATTTGTTCATTGCATTTGATAAAATCAGCATTCTTATAGTCCCAAATATTTCGCTGATAAGTATTAATATGAAATGTGTGGATTTTTAAATATATGATAGTACCTTCGGGATCGCTTATTTTCCTATCGATTTCGATAATATGTGAATCGTGAAATTCACAATTTTCAGAAATTAAAATTGGATCTAAAAGGGATTGACGTGTATCACACTTCCTGTTAGGTTCCTTAATTACATTTCTTAGATTATTTAATCTCATAATATCGAACAATATGTTTGAATGGTCAGTAAGCAAATCAACATTAATATCACCCGTAATCACAACGAATGAAGAATAACTTAATGCATTTTCAAATAACAAAATACCGAGATTACTGTGAATTTAGGTTCTGCATATGCGCATTTCGACAACTTATGTTTCTTCAGTGCAGATAAAATCAAAATATTTGGAAGTCCATAAACTGAAATAGGTGTAAAACTGATAGAGAACAAATAACCAATAAGATCTAAATAGAAAAGCCAAAATAAGCTAAGGAAAGAGCTATGCAAGAGGGAGATACTCCTTAGTTTTAAACAAAATTTACTAAAATTTAGATATCGCATGTTTCCAAATAAATTCGGTTTTCGGGCCAGCACCGAAGTACTGGCTACTGGTTTGGTGAATACCCTCGGGGACTAACAGTCCACCAGCAGTGGCATCGGCCCAGTGGTAACAAATAACAAAATTGACTGTTGGAAATTATTCCAAAACGGATAATTATCATTTTGTTGCCGATAAAGTACACATAGCAATAACCTGTATGAAGGAAAAACAATTTCAAGCCAAATAACTTCACTATCGAAATTTAAGTCCGGTCTTGGTATGACGTGAAGTATATTACTGACATACATAATAATACCTCCTCCGTTCCTATTGCTATCCTTACGATAGGGATGTTTTTCATACCCTTCAATGAAAATATCCTCATTAGTAACAGAAGCATATAGGTGCGTTTCGGATAAATAAATAATATCTGCTTCATTAGAAATACTTTCTATATAATCAAGTTAATGACGCATACTTCTTACACTTAGATGAAAAATAGAAAATTCACCTTCGACAGGAGGACCAGGATTCTGTTCAACATTATTACTTAGTAATAATAACAAAAGAGTTACAAGAAGTGACAACGGAATTTGTAAAAAGAGTTCAACGTGTAAAAAGTAACAATTCATAACCATTCTATTGCAACGCATGTTGAAAAATATTAATAATTCGTATAATAGTGACATTCTTTTCAGTCTGAATAAGACTTTCCTGAAAAAAAAACACAGTGCAGTTTTGAGTAAAAATGACCTATTGATGCTCTATATGATGCTAAATCATCACCCATTATCTAATTTTTCAAAAAAGTAAATAGTTTCTGATAGGTCATTAAAAACCTGATATTCGAAAGAACACAACATAACACCTCCAGGAAAAGGTATAACAATACAACTACATGCAATATTCAAGATGAAATTAAACAAAGCACCAGGGTTAGACGGGCTTAATGTAGAGTTCTATAGAACATTTTGGGATGAAATTAAAGATTTGATTACTCTCGTTTTTAATTTCTGTTATGAAACGTTATGAAAAAGGGGAGCTAACCAACTCTCAAAAATAGGTGCAATTTCACTTATATATAAAAAAGGTGATCCTCTTTCTTTAGACAATTATAGACCTATCACCCTATTAAATTATGATGCCAAATTATTAGCTTATGTATTGGCACAACGCCTAAAGCCTGTTCTTACAAACATCATCCACAGTGATCAAAAAGGATATATAAAAGGAAGATATATTGGGTTTAATATAAGACAAATCCAAGATATCATTGATTTTTCAGAAAAATTTAAAGTTGACGGAGCAATCCCTTTTCTAGACTTTACAAAAGCCTTTGATTCCTTAGAATGGAGCTTTATGTTGGCAACATTAAAAAAATTTGGTTTTAAAAATAACTTTATCAGGTGGGTCAAAATTATGTATACAAATATTAAAGACTGTATTCTAAATGATGGTTGGATTTCTGAAAAATTCAATATCCTACGTGGGATAAAACAAGGTTGTCCGGCTTGTTCTCTAATTTTCGTTCTTGCTGTAGAAATAATGGCTATTAAGCTAAGGGAAAATAATCATTTAAAAGGTATAGAAATTAAACTAGATGGTAAAAATTGCTCTTTTAAAATTTGTCAGCTAGCTGATGACACAACATTGTTTCTAAAATCACGAAGAGACATCAGCTTAGCTATGAATTTAATTGAAACTTTTGGAAGTTTATCAGGACTCAAATTGAATCGTAACAAAACAGAAGGTATATGGCTTGGTCGATTAAAACATACCAAAGATAAATATGAGAATATAAATTGGACAAAAGAACCAGTCAAAAGTTTAGGCTTCTATTTTGGTCACAATAAAAGTGAATGTCAAAAACTAACAATTGAAAAACAAATCAAAAAGTGTGAAAAAATTGTATCTGACTGGAGTAAAAGAAACTTAACACTTTTGGGCAAAATAACTGTAGTAAAATCTTTACTTATTCCTAATATTACTTACATTGCAAGCAATATGGCCATAAGTAAAGAATTTCTTCAAAGATTTAAAACTCTAATATATAACTTTATTTGGAATAGGAAAAAGGATCGAATTAAAAGGACTACATTATCGAAGGACTATCAGGAAGGGGGGTTACGTATGACAGACATTGATACATATATTAGTGCTCTTAAAATTCGCTGGGTTTTACGTTTCAAAGAAAGTATTTCTGACAACTGGACTATAATTCCAAAGTTTTATCTAAATAAATTTGGAAATAACCTTTTATTATTCAGTATGAACTTGAATAACATTAATTTACTAAATTAAAAAATCTTGGAGACAATGCCAGGTTTTTATCAAGATTTGATCAAAAACTGGATCACAGTTAAGGGAGGTCAAACAAACATGCCCCTAAATTTCCTTGATATAAGAAAACAAATTATCTGGGAAAATCAATTTATTACTTCAAATAGAAAAAGTTTACTGAACCTAAACTGGATTGCAGATAATATAATTTATATAAATGATATTATCGATGAACATGGTCATATATCAGAAACAGTAGTATTATCAAAATTAAAAAATAAGCAAAACTGGATTAGTGAGTTTTATCTAATTAAGAAAGCCATAGCTAGACATTGGCAAAATATTTTGAAGGAAGAATCTTCATTTAAAACCAATGTATATATAAGACCATCTAATACTCTTCGAATATTATTTAAAAATGAAATTTCATATGAATTTAGTAACAAAGAAATATATTTAATTTTATTAACTCCTTATAAACATGAAAAACCACTAGGACTTTTACTTTGGGAAAAATACTTTAATCAAAATTTGATCAATAAATTTCAAAACACACTTATCTTTATTTTTCATCACATGGATGTCAACAAATTCAAAATGTTCAAGTGGAAACTATTCCATTTTATACTACCTTGTAAAGACCTGCTGTTTAATTGGAAAATCACATCAAATACCTTGTGCAACCATTGTGGACAGAAAGAAGATTATTATCATCTTTTCATGTCATGTACTTATAATAAAGAATTTTGGGCTTTAATAGAAAATCTACTGTCTTGTCTGAGGATTGACAGCCTTATAATTAAATTTGAAAACTTCGTTTTTGGATATAAAATATTTGATGAAAGCTATTACGAACTAAATTACTTATTAACTATTATTATCTTCTCTATATATAAAACATACTTTTTGTCTAACAAAAAAGAAAAAAGAGTAGAAATCACCAGAGTTTTCAAAAATGAGATAACTGATATTATGAGAACAAATGATTTTAGGAATAAAAAAATAATCACATGTTGCTTGCAATAGAGAAATTTTTCGATACATAGTTTTTAAATTACTACACTGAGGTAGCAAACCCGCAAAAAGTACTTGTTAATGAGTGTGTGTTCCGCCTGCGGCCGAAAGTCTCACAATATTTGAGCACAGTATTCACGTATACTGCTCCTCACAGAACACTTCCGTGCGTTTATGAATGTTAAACTAAACTTACCATTAATAAGATACAAACACATTTAGATACCACGTGTAGGTCTACCTGTAACAAGGCAATACACATACTGTCAACAACAAAATCGGTACGGGATTCGCACCGCTTAATATCCGGATTATATAATAATAGGAATTTTTTTAAAAAAATATATATAATCATGTGTTATTATATAACTATAATATTATTTGATTATAGTAACAATATGTCATTTAATTGTAATACTCATATGATATTATTTAATTATATTAGCAATATATGTATTTTAACAATAAGTAATATATTTATATTTACTAGATATTCTCCCTGGATATCCAGTAACTAACTCTAGCAGGGATACTTAGTTCAAGCTGTAAGCTAAGTAATTTGTTGTATTCGTTTATTATATAATTTACACTAAAACTTAACCAAACTAAAAAAAATAATAATAAATAAATAAACACATAATGTGATCTTATTTTCTTTTGCAATTCAAACTCAAATAAATACTTATGTAATTAAAGAAATCAAGATTGATATAAAGAACTTTTCAACTACACATTATCTAATACATGTCATATCAACAGACCGAAACAAACATGTCACGTGGTTTTGTTTATTTACATTTAGATTTCACGTGTAGATCAGGTCAAATTATAAATACTTTGTACCACTTGTAAATTATTGCATGTACGGAATTAGTTATTTGAACAACTTTTATCAAAAGCGGTTCCATTAATCAGCTACATAAATAAACATTTATTGAAATGAAGTCTTTGGGTAGCAACCCAATCGAGTGCTCCGAGAGAAAAAAAAACAACAAAACAACAGGCAACATGAGATTTTTACATGGGGTATTTATCGAAAATATTGCAGGAGAGGAATCATTCAAGATTGGTGCTTTGTTATTCTTCTTAAAATGAATCCTAAGTCTTATTGTTGGATTTTGTTTACAACTTATATCAATGCACAGGAGAAAGGAAAAGTGTATCAGAACATGTTATTTTCTTGTGCTTTTATTGCCACATTATGTTTACTGAAATGAATGAATTGATAATGACAAAAAAATGGATTTATGTGACATTCGTCTGAATATGCTATTGAAAAAGGATACCTTGGTAAGTAAAATTTTGTTTACTATTAAACAAGATAAAAAATTGCAAAATAGTCCCAAAATACTGTCATAAAGAAAACAAAATGATATAAAATTCAGTTTATTTTCAAATGTTCTACTGAATGACAATCATCACTGGACCAGGACATCAACTTCTTCTACTAACTTGACAAGTGTCTTGTTGGATCCTACCTCCTTCACAAAAATTTTACCATCAAAGGACCAAAATGAGTGGGTTTGTGCTCTCTTTTGTACATACTAAGTTGTTTCATTATAGACTGTCACAACATAACACATACTGTTTTTCAATTGAAGTTTGAGATGGCCACATTATTGTTTCAAATGACGCATGCTTTAGATCTTTACTTCCGAGACGAAAACGCGAAAACAGAAATCGCGAGAACGCGAAATCACGAAAACGCAAAAACGCGAAAACGCGAAAATGCGAAAACGCGAAAAGCGAAAACGCGAAATCGCAAAGGCGAAATCGCAAAAACGCAAAAACATGAAGTGAGATTCATTTCGCGTTTTCGTGATTTCGCTTTAGCGTTTTCGCGTTTTCGATTTTGCGTTTTCGCTTTCGCGTTTTCGCCTTCTCGATTTCGCGTTTTTGCGTTTTCGCTCTGTGGAAAGTGAAAGTAGAAAACGCGAAAACGTGAAATGGCCGCATCGGGCCACCATAGTCTTGGGAAGGTTAAACTTAAGATAGATTGTCCAGGGGAGTTTGAAAATTTCAAATTTTAGTTGAAAATAATAAAGAAGTGGTGGTTTCACACCTGAATATTTTTGCGGTAATCAGAATCTCTGATTAGTTATAGCATCAATATCAAGCGGTTGTGAGATTTAAGATAGATATTTTGAATTACATATGAAAATACAAATTACACTTCGTGGTAAGTTCAGCTGTTGAATAAGCTCAGGTAGGTACTCCAACAAAAAAATTGAATGTTCGCATTCAATGAATATAACGGTTCAAAAAGATAGTTATCTGCTTCAATAATAAGATATTGAACTTTTCATCCCCCAAAAATTAAGATAAAGGATAAATTAGCATTATTTTAAAAATTACAATTTTTCCACTTCCGGTATTTTTCTATTCTCATTTACAAGTTCTGTTAAGAGTAATAGAAACCTGGTTCAATATTTGGGGGGTTTGCGGCGCTTTGGCTACTAATTGAGATTAAATACGAAGAAAATTCTAGAAAACTGCAAAAACAAGTAAAAGATAAAACTGTCGTGCACCTGCGTGCATTCATGAATATATTTGAAACTTTGCAGTTGAGAAGTATGAGTTGTAATTGAAATACAACACTTAACGTGCGTTTTCATGCACCATGTCATCATTATGTATTTGTGCAATGAAAATTGATAAATCATATAACTTCGCTTACAAAATTCTTCGTTGGAGTACCTTTTAGCTGTATGATTGAATTTACTTACCATCAGCGCTATAATGTGCACTTTCAATTTCAATTCTGTGAATAATGTACGTTGATTCTAAGTCGACAAACCAAAACTTGTGGTTTTTTATTCCTGTTTTTGTATAAGTCTCTGGATTACCATCAACTGCAAATGATGCACTGATATGACTATTGGGACCTGAACTTTGGGTGGCTGGTTTAAACAAGGCGACATTCTTTAAACGATCAGCAGCTGAATGTAAAAGGAAAATTTGTATTACAATCTTGCAAAAGAATCATAAAAAAAACAAATGTGGATCGTGTTGTGAGGCTATACCCAATCGGTAGAAGAAGGCTTTTTTACTCAAGGAAAAGTAGCATAAGAACAAGTGTTTCAAGTTAAAAACCAATAACTTGAAAAAAATCAGACGCCCTTACCAGCCTCAAGCTTGAAGTATAACTCGTGGAGGTAGACTAAAATATTAGATCAATACCTGCAATGGTTTAGAATTATAATTAGTGGAAAACTGGTATTTCACCTAAATGTCTTTATCTCCGCATTTGACCGGAACCAAACTCAAATATGATCTGTAACTAATATAAATAGACCAACATTCCATATATTAGATAGATAGCTGATGTTGAGAAACAAATGGGGAAACCAAATTTTTACTAAAATTCTCTAAGTCCAAATCCCATCCGTCAAAAGTCAGTGGACCGCAACCAGACTTGAACTTCCTCTGTAATTTATTAAGGTAGTTTAATACAGAATCCCATTTACAGTTTCTTTTTAAGTGAAAAGGGGCTTACGCCTCATACGCCCCTAAAATCCGACCCTTCAGATCTGAGAATGCAACAAACGTGCGTTGAGTTGAACGAGTCTTAAGCCCCTCTCACAATTGACGAACGAACGCCAAACGTATAAAAAAAATTATATCCGTTCGTCTCCGTTCATAAACGTTTGTCGTCCGTTCTTTATCCTTATCCGGTGAATACGGCCAAAATATTTTTTCACATAAAATCAGCTTTAGAATATTTTTTTCGACAAAAACCATAGCCACCCCCCTTTTCAGGTTAAATGGTCGGTTCCTTATATATGTTAAGAAGCATACTACTATAGAGACTATAATTTTTACCCGATCTTGGTTAAATTTTGACAAAACAATGAATTTAACTGGCCAAGCACGCCATTATGATTGTTTGTGTAAAATAAGTTGTTAAGTGGTCAAAAGACACAGGCATTCTTTTTTTTAAATCGATAGTTTTACATAAAACCTATTCGATTCGTTTTAACTCGGTGCTCGTACGGTACGTACTCGTTAGCAATCCGTTTTATTCGGTACTCACCATGTGTGTTACCGTTATAAATAAGTTTTATTCAGTGCTTGTCCGGTAGGGTTCCGGTGTCAGTTCGGTGCGAATTCGGTATATTCGGTGCCAGCACTGTGTATGTATGGTTTACTAACTGTATACCTCCGGTTTTCGTGCGTTTTCATCGGTAGTTCGCGAACGAACAAAAATATTTACCACCGTACAAAAATGATTTTTCACCCGTTCCTCATACGTTTGTGTCATATGGTGTAGTGTAAGAAACAATTGATAACAGCATTTTATAATCATACTCATTTTTAAAGTTAATGAAAAAGATTATCAAATATGGAATTAAGCTAAATATATTGTATGGGTATTTACCTACTGGAAACGGAACACAAAACGCAACTTTCTGCTTTGAAATGACACATTTGTGGTGTATTTGACATCTGGAAGGCCAGCATTCGTCATTCTCCTTGAAAATAAACATTGTTTTAATTATAGTGGCTGAATGAAAATATGTTGCAGTGTATCCTTATTCCATGTTTAACTCAATTTATAACCCCCATGGTAGGTTTGGGGAATATTTTTTTACCCTTGTCCATCCTCCCCGTACGTCCCTTTCTGATAAACTGGCAATCCGGATAACTCCTTATACAATGTTTAAGTTCATTTATTTACTCTGCACGGTGATTAGGCATGAATTTGTCGGGGTTTAGTATATTGCAAATATTTGTGATTTTGGAGAGAACTTGGACTTCTTCAAGGGTCGGTTCCAGATATATTAAACACTGCTCAGTGTTAAGCAAGGATGAAAGTGTACTTATTATTACGGTTTAGAGTTTGGTCAAAATTTATGTTTTGAAGGGTTTTGGCCATTTTATCAAAATGTGTGTTCTCAAAAGGTGGGTTCCTGATAATATAACTCCTCTCACAATATTAAACTACGCTTATGTTACTTCCTGCAGTGAATTTAAAATGTGTTTATTGTCACGGTAAAGAGTTTTGCCCAAATTTGTGAATTTTCGAGATTAGTTGGACTTTGCCATTTATCAAAATGTTTTTATTTCTATTTTAATTTTATTTTTTTTTCAATATTATTTTTGTTTGTTTGTTAGGTTGTTTGTTTGTTTTGTTTTGTTTTTTGTGTAATTTTTTCATTTGGGGGGTCTTTTTTAAGGAAAAAAACTCGCCAATAACCTATGGATTTATACAATTTTCCTTTGGTACAGGGAAGCCATATTTTTCAAATTGGAATATCTATTAAGCTAACCAGTAATGGAAATTTTACTTTCTCTTTGGTAGTAGATCTTATTTTGAACGCATTTTTAATTTTTTAAGAGACAAACAGTATAAAGAATGGCCTTGAATGACTTTCTGTCATTACATTCACCTTTTCATAACCAAACATTTTTTACCCACTTTTACTTCTTATCAATCTGCTCGTAACAAAAGCATTGCCTGAGAAAGTGTGCTTGGAAATTCATATTTCTTTTCATGCATTCTGAAAAATTAAAAACACCCGTTTCTGATGGTTCGTCGGTTCCTTTGTTTATGTCTCTTTCAGCCATTCTAAAACCCCATATTATTCTTTGAAATATTCTTTGGTCGATATTTACCAAAATTTTGATGAATGACATTACGACTTTACCCTACACAAATAATACAAAAAAAACTTGTTACTTACAATTTGCCATGAGGACAATTCAGAATACTTGAAGCCTTCTTGATCAGTCATATTGTCGTCTGCTGTAACCCTCAAAAGTTCACAGTACAAATGTGACCAGTGATAATTGATCCCATTACAACCAGAATGTCTGGTACAAGACCGTAAACACATGCCTGGTCCATGTTTCTCTATGGATTTCATAACATATGAATTCATATATTTCCCATCTATAAAATGTCCATTGCTGATGCTATTAGAACTTGAACAAAATGAGCAGTTTCTCTTTCCAAACAGCAGCCAATGGTAAACAAAAACAACACAAAATCTGAGGCGGCGAACAGTGACCATGGTATCGTGTCAAAAAAGTTCAATACCTGAAATATTCCTAATACATGTATTATTTCGATTTTTAGTTCAAAGTAGAAGCTCTTGTCAATGAGGAATGGTCCTAAGGATGGTCAACGAATGCTCAAACTATATTTGTCGAGCAAGTTAAATTTTCGTATTGCAAAGTTCGGGGTTTACTGGGAACTTTAAAATGTGAAAATATTTGATTGAGTAATTGATATAATAAACAGTAAACAATGATTGAAAGTTTTTTGTAAATGTAATTCAGTTTATTTGAAGACAGTGAACTCTGAAGCCTCATTCTCAAATTATACTGCCATTTTGTTGCTACCACCGTTTCCTATGTGTATCATTGCGCCATTCATTGAAATCGATTTTGAATAAGTTTGTTAAAGAACCTAATGCAAACAATAATTTGCCAAACAAAAAATTCATATGTCAATTTTATCAAGATTCGGTCGAAGTAATAGTGTATTTTTCTTATATAGGGAACCAGATTTTTGTTTTCTTATATGAATCACCACACCCGAAAAGGAAATATCGAAAAAATTCGCAAGAGCTTTACGATATTAATATAAACCTTACAACTGCATGTTTTTACGAAGATCGATGATTTGTTCGGGAATCACATAAGACAAATTAGATCCAAACCAAATAAGTGACACTTTAAAAAAAACTGTTGTGATAACTTTGGGAATTTTTCAGCTTAAACGTATAAGAACTTCAAGAACAATTTCGTTCAATTGATGAAATACAATGAGAGGCATATTAAGCAAAAGGAAGATTGTGAAATAAAAATCTTGCAGACATGAACGTGATAAAGAATCATACATATATGAAAACGTGCTGCAGCCAATTCCATGAATTCTTCTAGACGGAAAGTTACTTGTGTAAGAAATAAAAAATGAACCTGGGCGACTAGTAAAATAAGACAAAAAATGACAATGAACAAAATGATTTAATCAAAATCAACTTTCTACTAATGCAATTGGGTATTACCGTTGCAGGGAGCCACAGTTTAATTTTTAATTTCATAGATAAGATTATTTTGATGAACTGTATTTTGAATTGAAAAATGAAAACCAGAGCCGGTGTCCTGTTTTCATTTTTCCCCATAGCCAATATTCCCCTGGAAAAATAGGCATGTGCCAGTTTGTCCCCCGGAAAAATAGGCACGTGCTAGTTTTTCCCCCATAAGTACAAGGGAGAAAATGAGATCATTGTCAGTTTCCCCCTTGCTCATTTCCCCCATTCACTGAACGCCATTGAATATAACTGCACGTCATCGAACCCCCGGAAAAATAAGCACGTGCTTGTTTTTCCTCCATAAGTACACGTGCTTGTTTTTCCTCCATAAGTACAAGGGGGAAAATGAGATCATTGTCAGTTCCCCCCATGCTCATTTTCCCCATTCACTGAACGTCATCGATCGATGTAATATTATTGATTGTACAAAGCTCTGACCATGACTGATTTGGCTTTACTGTTTGGGAAATTTATGTGTTGTTTGCACCCAATCATACATGATCCCTTGAAATTTTGGGTTTCCACTTATTTTGATTCTATCTGTACTGGTGATTATTAATTTGAGCTAAAAATGAACTACAAATGTAGTTCCCTTCAACCACCCATCTGATTTTGATTTTAACATAAATTTCTCAAGGCAATCTATTTTGCTATTATTATGCGCCTTTCTCTTGTCGCCATCGTTTTATTCAAGGACCTCGCCTGCAATAACACCTATGTGTAATAGTTCTTTGTTAGCCCCCCTCCCCCTCCCGTGAACTAGGGATCCGGCAGATCAACGCTCATAGAAGGATGACCGCTGACATTGGGTCAAAGAAAAATGTATCCTTGAAACCTTTACGTCATTCAATTGGACACAAGCTAATCTAAAGGCATTTTGTTTGACTTCTCTAAATTATTACGGGAAAGGCGTAAGTTCTCGATAGCTTTCTACAAGAAACAAACATCCTATAAAATGTATTCTAGTGCGGCAATTTCAGGTGTGACAAGGTTGGATACCAACTAAGAACGTAGTTTAGATATATCCGCTTTGCTTCCTACAATTGTATTAATGTGCGCTAAGGCCCTCCATACATTTCAATTCCAAAACTTGTGGGTGTCCTGTAGCTTGAAGGCAAATGTCTACAGTAGTTATGTTTAGCATTTTTTCAAACCGCTTTTGTGGTAATTATAGCTTTTACAAGGGCTCCGGAAACAGAAAATCCCCAAAATCGTCAAATCTAAGGGAAGGTAGGCAACTTCAAAGATAATTTTACTTGGGAATAGAACTTAAAATGCTCGAAGTTCTTTGGAATAGTGTAGAAAATACTAATAATCGAGAATTACAGATAATCACAATTTTAGGAACAATCACAGAGAGAAACTGCATTTAAATTCAGTGGAAAATGAAATTGAATAATTTTGACTCTTCGAGCTTTTCATATATTCCTGCATCATTCGTAATTCTTACGCTAATTATGTCAAAGATTCAGAACTGGAAATGGTGTTAAAGGCTTAGCTAGCAAGTTTGGCACCACTTCAAGTTTTTTGGGACAAGTTTTATACGAAAAACCGCAAAAAACACCATTTTTAGGTGGGGTAGGCTGTTTCCCTCCACCTTTCCCTTCCACCCGACTCCAATCTCCTCCCATGCCGTCCATGCCCAAATCATAATACTTTAACTTATTTCTTGGCAACATCAACTATATTCAGCATCCTCTCATTTGCGAATAATTTGCATAAATTTGCAAAGAATAAAATACGGCTTTCTCGGAAATGCTCTATTAACATCGAATCCTGCGTTAATTTCTCTTCTGAGCGTACAGTTCTTCGAATTATCTTTAAAATAGAGATGTGCTGTACACGTCAATATTTGACTAAAGAATACGCTTGACTGAAAAAAAGTTTATAGTATGTCCTACGAACTACTATATTCCATTAACTTCGCTGCAATGTTAACGCGTTTTAAGTAACAAACTAAAGTATTAGCAACATTATACCACTTGAACACACGGTAACTTGCAACAGTCTAATCGACAAAAAATAGTTTTAAGAAGAAGTGAAAGTTTAATTAAGGTACTGTTCCATTGCTTTGCGACCAATCATCAATGAATGAGAATATGGTGCGACTTTCTACAAAAAAAAGACTGAATAATTAGATGGCCTCCAGTAAGAATCTCATTCGGGAGACGGTACATATTTGCAATCAATTTGAGTCTGTCGTCTGTCATTAACCTTTACTATGGAAGCATTATATTGATCGATACATAGGAAAACGAATACCGAAGCAAGAACGAGAAAAGGGGGAATTCTAACATCATAAATCCAAAATCACGGAAATTCACAGCGCACCCGAATTGAGAGAGTATGACACAGACAAAACAAATTAACAAAAAATAACAAGAACGCCACAAAACTAAAGCACTAGCTTTGTGAACCCCTACAAAAACTGACGTACCATCAGGTGCTCCGGAAGGGTAAGCATAATCTGCTCCACTCGTGGCACCCGTCACACTACCAGTGAAAAGTCTGGTTTTGTCACAGTCGGTGTTAGTTTCGTAACAAACTCTGGATCTACCCAAAGATATCTGTGTTCATTTGTGAAACAGAAACATAGTAACGGTCTGTCAAATCGTGGTGACGATCTTAAAACTTCTGTCGTGACAATTGCACCCAAGACTGAACATACCCTTGATGTATAATTTTTTGAGACAGTAATTTCGCTCTGTTGACAAAATCGCTGTTCAAACAACAGGCACGTCAATAGCGAATGAGTTGTGAAATGCACACGCCATATGCCGGAGATATGGGAATATTACTGCTCAAAAACGGAAAGTTCACTATTGGAAAGTCGAAATCATCACGCTTGTCGTAAAGATTTGTTTTCAGACGTCCAGAGTTGGCAATGCAGAGGTATAGGTCAAGGTATGATGTTGATGATTGTGTACCAGTGGTCTCATTAATTTTGAGTTCATTTGGGTATAAAAGATGAAGGTCCTTAAATTCCTTAAATTGATAATTGTTCATTGAAAGAACATTATCTATAAAACTGTAACTTAAATTAAAGGATTTGGCTAGCTTATTGTCTTTTTTCTGAACTAGCCCTTGTATGAACCTGGCTTCATAAGAATAAAGAAACAAATATGCTATAATTTGCGTACAATTAGTCCCCATAGGTATCCCTATTGTCTGTTGGAGAACTTGTCCTCCAAATTCTACAAATATGTTATAAGGGTTATAATTACGGTATTGTCGTCAAGTCATTACGTATGGCCTTCTTTGGTATTAACATTGATTTTTTGATAGGGTCTTTGCATTTTAAC
>MJUU01034028.1:86193-96647 GCA_002080025.1 Modiolus philippinarum | reverse complement strand
ATGGTGGCTTTGAGTTGTTATTGCTCCCCTTAGGGTCGTTGTCTCTTTGACACATTCCCCGTTTCCCTTCTTTTTCTTATCAATCAAGAATTCCAGCTATTACTTCCGCGATATTACTTCCATGATTTTTCGAGGTCAAATTGAATAAAACTGTGTTATTGTCCCCTTTTGAAAGTAAGTGAGCTTGGCATAATTTAAAGTTGAAATTAATGAAGAAATAAATATACAAATCTATCATCTGAAAGCACTTGGTAACCATAGTTTTTGAATCCCGAAAAAAATAAGTAGCTCTTGCTGGCAAACAAGCCAAGATAATTTTTTTTGATACACTCTACTTGACGAAAAAGACCCAGTGGAAAATGACAATGATCCAATTTTTCTCAGGGGAAAAATAGGCACATCCCAGTTATTCCCCGGGGAGAATGGCAATACGTATACGGGGGAAAATGAAAATGATCTCATTTCTCCCCTGGGGAAAACAAGCACGTTCCAGTTTTCCCCCAGGGGAAAATGGCAATATAACAACGGAAAGCTACTTCGTGAATGATTCTGCAAAAATGAGACTGTGTTATCGTCGCTAATATAGTTTTAAAAACATGACGTCCGGTCCGATGTGTTATAAGTACATCAAATAGTCAGACTCTGCTCAGATGAGTCTCTATTAGATTTTACAAAAAGTCAGACTCTGCTCAGATGAGTCTCTATTAGATCTGACAACAATTTTTGGTTTCTGTTCTTTTAAATGTTCTGATTTTTTTTATTGCACTTAGGTGACATACGTTGTCGAAATGGCTGTATGCAGAAACTAAATTTACAGTTTTTGGTGATATCACAATCTTGAATCCTAACTCACTTTGGCGTTTTTCTTAGATTGATATAATTTATTCGGGCGTATTGCATTTCCGGAATGGTAGTTATACGTTTCCGCAAATTAAAAGTTTACCTTTCTGAACATTTTCATACATTACGTTTCCAAAAATTTACCTGATTCTTAAGGTAGTTGTTTTTACTTATATTATTTTATAATTTAATTTATATATTTGCAAATTTACGACCATAGGGGCCAAGCAAATACAATCATGGAATATACGAGACATACGAACATTTGTTTATACAACAACAAATGGCATGTAAATACATGTATATTAAGCAACTTTGGCCAACGTGTACTTTGCCTTAAAAAGTCTGCTACTGCTGACAAAAATGATAATTGAATTTAATAATTGTTTTTATTTATTGAGTGGCTGATCTATAATAAAATCTGGATACATAATATTTATTGATGAAAATAAGTCATTTCTAGCAGATTTATTCTTGGTATAATTTAGCGCAAAATGTATTTCAATTTCATTTGAACTACAGTGTTTACAAATTCTGGTATCTCTTGGTATATTTTAAAATCTTTCAATTTCTATTTCTAAATTATGGTCACTTACCTGAAATTTAGTTAAAAGCTGTCGTTTTAAAGTTTGATATTTATAATAAATAAAGTTCTAGTTTAATTTCTGACTTCATTTTGCCATAAATAAACAACTTAGAATTTTCAGAAAAAGATGCTAATTTGTCTAGTGTTTTTTACAATAAAACTCATTCACAATTTGTTTGATTTTATTTTTTAAAACACATTTAACATTATTTAAAGGTTGGTTTAAATTCTTAAATTATGCAATATTGAGGTCAATTCTTCATACAAACTTCAAGTACATGTGTATACCAAGAATATATCCCATTTTTTGTGTATCGATTTATTAATAGTATATGCTTCTTGCAAAAGTGGACTTATAAAATTTGAAGTATACTAAAGCCTGAGATTTTATAAACGTAGATACAGAAAATCTCTCAAGCTCTGATTTTGCTGATATATTGCATGCTGTTATAATGGTTTAAATGTGTAAATGTGTAAAAGTTAGTTTGTAGTTTGTGCTGCATGCACTGGGTGGATTCAAACTGTCGGAATTAATAGGATTCATAACTTCCAACTATATATATTTAAAATTTTGTCATTAACATGTTCACTTTAAATCNATCTTTCATATAAAATAAATATCAGATAGATTTTTTTTATTTTTTGATATTTCAGAGATATACACCTAAGCTATCTGTTACGCTGAAAAAATCTCTATGTCACCGTTAGATTAAGAGAGATATTTATATAGTTTACGAAATAGACAATATTTACGGGAAAAGGGAGCTAATTCGCGGGGAAGTGTATGTCAATCTATTATGACGTCACAGTGAATAGGCCAATACAGGAATATTCCGGTTTGAAAATCAAGTCAATTCCGCATCTGGCTCGTGTTTTGCAAATGCGCCAATCGAATGCGCCGTGTATTAGTGTCGAACTACCTTAAGTCGTCAAAAGTATACTAAAGCCTGAGATTTTATAAACGTAGATAAAGACAACCTCTCAAGCTCTGATTTTGCTGATATATTGCATGCTGTTATAATGGTTTAAATGTGTAAATGTGTAAAAGTTAGTTTGTAGTTTGCGCTGCATGCACTGGGTGGATTCAAACTGTCGGAATAAATAGGATTCATAACTTCCAACTATATATATTTAAAATTTTGTCATTAACATGTTCACTTTAAATCTTAATACGAGTATAAAATGTATACAATGGTACAGAATATCATGATATTTCAATGTTTATTTGATATAGTGGTAAAATTGTTTTAAATTGCAAAACCAGTTCCAAATGAGGTATATAATGTAACAAAACATTTTACAAACGTTAGTTATTTCTTTTGCGGAATGGTAATTATTTTACGGAAACGTAATCTCTTTCTTCCGGAAACTTTATACCAATTTGCGGAAATGTAAAACGCCGATTTATTTTTCAAGGCCCATATAGGAAGATTTTCAAGCTAATCTCGTGGAAATGTGTAGTGTTTGTCGCTCATTTTTTGTTCCATGTGAAAAGTTTTATCATTCAACATCCTCTTCACCCAAAAATATGAAGAAAAATAGTTTAATTGTTATTCTTTGGTATAAAAAAGATAATTTTGGATTTGGATGTCTACATAGAAATTTTTCGTTAAATATTTTTTTTAAATTTAAGAGTATAATCTCAGTACCAGATTAATGTCGCTATGCTTCAACAGAAATAACTACTCACAGAGCCACGTCAACAAAGATTATCCAAGTAAAGTGTTCAATATGCCAACACTCTATTTAATTTTGTTTTAGATTCGAATGGCATTTATTTATTTATTTATTTATGTAAACGGTAATGTAAACTTATAGTAACCAATGGAAAACCGAATGGGTTAATCGCAATGCCCATTAATTTGATTTGTTTTGTTTATTCGATGTGAAAATGTAATAGCTTTATCCATCTGTTTAGGAACTTAATTTAGGATTAGTCGCAAGCTGATAGGAACCAGTGCTCAAAACAGAAGGGCTAATTATTGGTCAAAATAATAAATAAAAAAAATAGAAAACATGGGTAAGGAACAAGTGAGTTCTCATTTATGAATTCCCTCCACAAATAATATTATAATGGAAAGTATCAATCTAGAGGCTGACAAGCCACTGCGTTGCTCACCTGGCTCCAAGAGAATCTACTATCCAACTACTTTCATCTTGTCAATGCACTGTCTGCATTTTCTAGGGGTGGGGTTTGCTGCTATCCAATGCAATGGGCTCATTGCACACTGTGGTCACAAATCATTTCTAGAAATATTTTTTTCTCTGGACATTTTGGTTTCATTTTTCAATTGTCAGGTCGGCACTGCGTTACTGATGGAGTAGGTTGTCTTGCTCCTTCTGTTTCGTAATACGTATCCAACTAGCGTACCCAGTACTATAAGTATAGTACTTCATTGTCTTCTGATTCTGACGATAGATGAGTCTTCTCGTTGTAGAATGCAATCAGTAAAAAAGACTTGTCTGGTACGTCATGGCTTCGTATAACTTGAGTAACTTTCACTGGTCGGAATTCCAGGTTCAAAAGATATCGATACTTTGTCTGCCTTAGTGAAAAACTAATCTTCACTGGCCTGTCTTGCGTTGCATGATTACTTGCTCTTGTAACCAAGGTGTTGGTGTCAACGCTAATCGAACTGTTATGTGCTTTCTGTATACCTTGGACGCTAATTGATTTGTCATCTGTCATAACTGGAAGCAACGGCCTAATTACCATCTCCTTGAATGATTGAGACACTTATTGCTTCTGGGCCAGGTTGAAGGAGATTTGTGCTTTTTTCAGGGCCTGGCTAGAAATCGCTATCTTGTAGAGGGGTTCCAAATCCTTTGTCCACAAGACTGACTTTGGCTTGATTGGAAATAGCTTTTACATCCAATCTCAGTTTTTCCCCTCCAAAATACAGGCCCTTAATATATCATTTCATTTAAGTTTGATTGTCGTTGTTAATATTAATCGATTTTCGTCTAGTCGTCTGTCAGATAACTCTCTGTCTCCTGTCAAATGATCAAATTATGCTTTACTTACTTTTATTTTTATTAAATATGAAGGACAAATCGCAAACTTGATGGACAGATATGTAAACATGTTTTACCATGAAGTCCATTGTACTCCCACTGGCGTCCATCCTAGATAAAATATTAATGTTTGTCAAGTTTGGTATAGTTGGTCCGATGGTTTTATTTCAGGAGAGAAACTGTTCTCATAAGGGATAAAGTTAAACATTTTGTTTCCTGCTGGTGGTCATCTTGCACTAACCTGTATAGTTTGCAGAAGACTACCTCAAAACTTTTGTAGCAAAGTTTGCTTCTTGTTAACCTCTACTTCCAGAGGTTAAGATTCCTGCAGAAGTTCCCACCTGGCGTCACTCTTAGATAAAATGCAAACTGGAAAAACGCCTTTTTAATAGGGAACCACCTAAGAACTTTTGTTGCCAAGTTTGGTTACATTTGGCCAAGTAGTTTCAAAGATCTTTGTAAGTCTTTGAAATTGGCTCAAATGTTAAACTATGTTCCCCACTAGCGGCCATCTTAAATATAGGGTAAACCTGAAGACATCTTTTATACGGGACCACCAAAGGACGATTGTGGCAAATGTTGGTTCAAAATGGTTTAGTAGTTTCAGTGAAAAAGATCTCTGAATGTCTAGTGTTAAACTATGTTCCCCGATGGCTTTCATCTTGGATGACACATAAAAACACCTTTTAAAATGGGACCACAGTAATTAACCCCATCTTTATAGGACAATAGGTCCTATGTTTATATTACACTCCGATATAAGGAGGTTCAGTGAAAAATTAGCTTTTCTGATTGTTGCTCTTTTCCAGAAAATCAACAATGTAAAAAAATCAACATTCCCACATGAGATGCTGGCAATAATTGTTTTGAATGAAAGTCAAATGATTACATTAAGTGGTCGTAACAAAATCGTATGGTACGTTTTTCGTTGATTAGATATTTATTCTAAAGTTTTGGTGAAACCTGATAAGTACGTTACTTCGGAGGAATCGCTTATAATCCTGTATCTTTTTTAAACTTTAAAGCTTCACAACTGGTAGACACTTCATTTTTTCTTCTTTTCACTCAATTTACCAGCGTGTAGCTATGTTACTTTACAGAACCGAAATGAAATGGAGAGTCTCCACACCAAGCGTCATGGACCAACGTTCGCACATAAACCTATATTTTATGTCCAGACTGAGAGTCCGAAGCGCTCTGAAAAATCCAAGTTTGATTGAATTTAACATCGATTCAATACACTTTTCCGTACAAAAGTTGATGTTAATAGCCTATTTGTGTACCAAACATATGATCAGCATACTCAGAAACTATAATTCTACATGTAAATGCCTGTAAAACGATTTGTCAAAACAACTGCGTTGTACGGCCGTGTCACCACAAAATGTTTTCCCCTCGATTACGGTTGAGTCATTGTACGGTCGAGTTCAAATTCACAAACTTCGTAGGAAGTATGCATTCAGTTGAGTCATTTTGTCAATATTACCTATGTTATTGTTGCACATCAGTAGAAGTTATTATTAACAGATGCGTGCGAATCATACCAATTAAGATATGTACATCCCGTAGGATGGAGATAAGAGGAACGTTGCCGTCAAGAAAATGGGAATTAGTAATAATGAAATCAAAATCATCCATTTTATCATATATTTTAGTTTTAATTTTACCAGAGGCAATGATAAAAGTACGATCCAGGAAAGGGCAGTATTTAGAATCATTTTTAGCTTTTAGTCTTAGTTCCTATGGATAGATCTAGAAACTGGGGATTGTCAATAGTAAGGATATAGTCAATATACCTGTTGTTGTTGAAAATAGAAATAATAGAAATAAGGTTGTCGCTTTTTTGTATGGTTCCGCTTTGAAGTTTTCATAAAGTCATGTTCGTAACAGAACAAAAAAGGATCATAAAACTTAGTATACAATCGTATATTTCTGCAATCTCTCATTATCCATCATAATTCTAACACTAGGAATTTCAAAAACATGATTCCCATATTTGTAAATTTCCTGAAATACTCAATGACCACTTTTTGGAATTCGAATGATACAAAGGGAATTTATTTCACTAGTTATTAGTGTTAAGATTTTCGCCAATTTGATTTGTAAAATATTTTGATTCCTATTTTGATTAATTTCCTGAAACAAAAGAATTGCTTATTGTTTGGTACATGTAAGTTAGTAAGTAAGTAAAACTTTATTTCAATTCGACATGTAAAATAACATAAAACACAAGCTCATAAGAACTTTTTACCGAATATATAAAATATATAAAATATATAAAACATTCTACCTAGAAACCATTCTGCTAGACCTGTGTTTCGATGAGAAGAAATATTTTCAATAATTGGATTTCAAAAATATTCGATTTAATATGAAAAAGTAAGGAAATGGGGTAAAAGTCAAGGAGACAACATCCCATATCCAGGTTAAAACGACCCAAAACAAAGCATCTAGGGGTCACCGTACGGTCTTCAACACAGTGAGGAACCTCACACCATAAAGCAAGCCCTAAATGGCCCCAAAAAGGTAAAAAGTTGAATAAATCAATGGAAACAAATCACATCCAATAACCCAAATATCAAGAAACTAAAATTTTATAAGATGACAAGGACAAGCCAATGGTCAAGATATTTCTGAAATTCTCAAAGACCAGTTATGTTTTGAATTCAACTCGCACCCAAACTAGTTGTTTCAATAAGAAAACCCGTTTTCACATATCGGATTTCAAAAATATTAGATTCAGATTATGGCTAATTTCTGATATTTAACGAAAAACCAAGGCTGTGAGTGTCTTGGTTTTGAGTGTAGTGTTTTTTGTTTCTGTGATTTGTGGCTGTCTTCTGTTTACTCGTTTTTGCCATGTCTTTGGACTTCGATTTTTGTAAATACTACTCCTTTGTTTTCCTTCGGTATTCTATTGCCGTTGTTTTATATTCTACTTGGCAATAGATTTGGAGTTGATTGGGAAAACAATCATTTAGTGTATCCAGATTAAAAAAGTCGGATTCTATCTTGGTTCATTTTGTCCAGACTCTCACAACTCCAATTATGGCTTGGATTACAACCTAACAACAAAACTTTTTAATCTGTTTTAGTTAGAGTAATAGTTTGTTGAATTGTAGCCAGCTGGTAGGGGACATTGTATTGCATTTTGCAATACTTCATTATTAATAACTATAATCCCTTGCTGTGATTGTGTACGTCGGAAATGAATACAAGTGAATGAAGAGAAAGTTCTATGAACAGAATTTTGTATGGAAACCATTAAAAATTAACACAGTGAAATTACGACAGCAAGGTTGTTTGAAAGGAAATTTAACACTAATGTATGTTAATAACTTTTGCTTTTAAAGTGACCTATTTCTTTTTCTTGTTTTACTGTTTCTTGGAAAAACAAAGAACCAAAGTATTCAACTTTATACCTTATTAAGATACTAGCGTGACATATTTCGATAAGAGACAATCGACATAAAAGAACATATTATGTGTTTTTTAAACTAATATTCCCATCTCGACAATTCAATATTTTATTTAATCATATCGTCGAAATATTTAACTCAACTGGTATTATCTGGTTTATCTTCATTTTGGCTACGTGTAGAAGTCAGGAAGATCTGTAAATATGTAGCCCATGGAGTGGAAGACTTGAATATTTGCCCATTGATCGGATATTTTGTCCCTTAAATTCCAATTTTGAAGAACATTGTATTATTCAAAAACAAACAATTTCATCTTATTTTGGAAAAAGTTTCAAAATTTTATAATAAATGTCAACAAATGTTCCAACTGCCTGCCAGAATTCATCATTAAACACATTAACATTTACATTCTTTGAATTTTATTTGGAAATTTTTTTGCCAAATAGACCGAAACACGGTAACAAAAAACCATATAAAGTTGTGTCAATCAAATTTTTTGCACTGCGGTTAAAAAAAATTGAACAATTAATGGTTAATGGACTTCCAAATGTTTTGGTTTGATCTGAACTGATGAGACATAAATTGTCGAAACGCGCATATGCAGAAAAAAGATTAACAGTAACTCCGGTGTTTTGTTATTGATTATTATAGCGATCTTTTTCAGAGATACGGATACTTAGAACTAGTTTAGAGGCTCTCAAGAGCATGTTTAGCTCATGGTAACCGACAATAGAAACGTTGCTCCGTTGCTTGGTTTTTACCATGTTTTTGTAGAGACTTCGTCTCAAGTGTATTTACTCCATATCCTTCTTTTGTTAATTACTGGACACAATTTTCAAAGTGGACAATTTTGACCAAGTTTGGTTCTTTAAGTGTGTTTTCCCGTAGGGTCTTATGCTAAACTAAGATCTTCTCCGGCGACCATCTTGGATGAGATACAGACTTGCCGACCGTATTTAAAATGACCACCCTGGACTATTGTGACCAAGTTTGATTCTAATTAGCAAACTAGATTCAGGGAGGAAGGTCTTTGAATGTGTTTCCCAATAAGATTTAATAGTAAAACTCGGTCACCGGTACCAATCTTTTGAAAAGGTAAACACTTGCGGGACACATTTTTCGAAAGGGACCAGAATAGGATTATTGTGACTAAGTCTGGTTGTAAGAAGCCTTGCGGCTTCAGATATTTTAATGCTTTCAATAATGTTCCCTGCTGGAGAATAAAAGGGACCTGATGCAGACTTTTCTGACAAATCTTTCAAAGGGCACCAACTAAGAACAGGTGTGAAAAAGTGTAGTTCCAATTGGCCAGATAGTTTCAGAGTAGAATACCTTTGCATGTGTTTTTCCATATCTTCCAATGTTAAACTTAATTCCCTGATGGCAGCCATTTTGGATGAGGTGTGGGCATCTTAGACAACTGCCGTCCTGGAGATAAAATGTAGTCATTGACATGTTGAACATTCCTTCATTATAACTTAACCTGTATCTCAACTAGTTTTTTTAGATATAAGGCAAAATGAATAAAATTTCGGACATTTGAACAATTTAGTTTTTTTTAAACTGAACTTGTATAATACGCCTGTATATATTGTATACAAGTCTCAATGACAAGTTTTCTATTTACTTTCATGTTTTAATTTTGTTTCAATGGTATATAATTGGGTGTATTGTACTTTCGTATTGTATTGCAATGCAATACTTTCTAATTAATAATTCATTCCTTGTTATTATTTGAATGAATACAAATAAAGACAAAAGAATTCTAGAACAGTTTGTTTTTGGATGCAAATAATTAAATATTTACTGGGCAGATTAACTACAGCAAGGTTGTTTGCACAAAAATTTAACACTTCTGTTCAAATTTTCTGTTTGGGAACTTGGTTAAATACAAGTATATTTTATATTGTTCTTTTATCGTTTCTATGTAACAAAAACATGTATTAAACTAAATATTGAAAAAAGTATTAGACTTTAATCTGTTAAATAGCTCAATGAGATTGGTTATATCTTTCATGATACAAATGTAGTAATAAAGTGTATTGGAAATTGGTTATATTTTCTCATATGATCAAAATATCGTATTTGTTCAAAGAGAGTCAGTTGAGAATATCTTTGAATGTGTTGTCCATTGGGGTTAAAGGCTAAAATGTCAGTTAATTACCGGTATCTCTTATGTTAAGTGTAATTTTTGAGAATCATCTAATACATCATTGAAGCAAAATATGATTCTAAGTGATCCATTATTAATAATCAACCCAGTAGTCAGTATTTCGGTGCTGACCAGAAAACGGATTTTATTAAAACTTGCAATATCTAAATTTTAAAAAAAATTGTTTAAAACTATAGGGAGTATTTCCCTCATGCATAGCTCTGTTCTTAGCTGATATTTGGCTTTACATTTAGATCTTATTGGTTATTTGTTCTCTATCAGTTTTTATATATCTTTGAGTTATGGTCTTCCAAACGTTTAGATTGTATCTGCACTGAAGAGACATAAGTTGTCGAAATGCGCATATGCAGAAATTAAAATCACAGTTACTTCGGTATTTAGTTATTTGTTATTATTTTCCAAAATATTTTTTGCAAACTGT
>MJUU01034028.1:59963-77302 GCA_002080025.1 Modiolus philippinarum | reverse complement strand
TATCAGCTTCTACACGTTTGTATTTCACTGAAGAGACATATGTTGTCGAAATACGCATCTGCAGGAACAGAAAAGCTGGTGTTTTCTTTTATCCGTTCGGTAGAATTTGCAATTGAAATATTGTCTTATTCCTCTCCCTTATACTTTGTCGATGCCGACAGGCTGCACACTTCCTATTTTTCAGTTCCCAGTTCACGAAGACAATATAAACGAATCATTCATTTTCAGTGGAATAATTTGACGATATTTTCATCTTAGTTCGAAGCAAGTCTGCATTTGTGAATGATTCCCGGGATATTAAAAATATCATTTTCCATTATTGTAATTTACCCATACAGATACTTAAAGTTAAAGGGTCTATAATTCAAGCGACTCATATTACGAGGCATGAGGTTATAATTTGCAATGGTAGTATACAGAGAGGTTGAACTTGTTAGTGTCTTACCCTCACTATGTATGTAAATTAAAGTATATTTCTTTCTCTGTCTTTGTCTTAGAACATATATATCATATCTACCTTTGATATTTTTATTTCCTTTGCGTGATTCCTACAAAACTGAAACTTAATATTGCTCTGCACATGCTCAAACTAATGTCATTAATAAATGATATTAAAATCGATTAACTTAAAAAAAAATCAGTGACGCTATGTATATTTAATTCTTCCCAATCAAATAAAATTGTGATGACTATATCAAAAATATTTGTAATTATGGTCGTTGAAATAGCCAGATTGAAAAACTGCACATACAAAACTTTTTTCCCAAACAATATATCGCACAGCATTGTTTGTTACATATCTTCTTGAAGGATGAGAACGTTTAAGAGCGAATAAAAACTCATAGAAATTACTGAAATTAAAAAACACCCCTTCCAACATAATTTGAACTAAAAGCTGCTCATTTCCAGAGGTGTACCATGTTAGCACTCATTTTGTATGGCTGTCTTTTCATATTGCAGTAAATTTATTCCTCTAATTTCGTTTTTTTGTATTTTTTCTCTCTTGAGTAGTCTGTACTTGTTTGTTCATTACATTTTTCATTCAAATCTCATTTTCATCATTTCTTTCATAATATATTCAGTGGAAAAAACCTATTCAACCTGGATGTACGACACCGCACCATGACACAAAGTCTTTGGGCAGTCTTGAACATACGATGAGGTAAGAGTAAAAAAGAGCGAAAACGGGGAATGTGTAAAACAGACAACGACCCAAAAGGAGGTAATAAAAACTCATAACTACCATAAGATCTTCAATAAACGTTGAGGAAACCCCACACCTAACGGTGGGTCGGAGTCGGCCAATTGAATAAAGAGTTATCAAGTTCAGCGAAATAAACACCATCCTAGCCTCCTATAGATATAAAGTAAACTAATACAATGCATTCATTCGTTTCGGTAACTCTATTTATCGGTAGGTCATAGGAATTTCTATGGGTACAAATTGTGCACAACTTATACCGGACCTCTTTTTGTACTGCTACAAATCTCTGTTTATGACCAACATCAGCAAAGACTCATCTAAACAGCATTTAGTTGAAAAATTTAATAACGCTCTGCAATATCTTGATGCTATCTTAACTTTAAGTAATGACGACTTCAATACGTATTATAAGGACATCTACCACTATTTTAAGAATACCATTAATGTACCATGAAATATACCCATTAAATTATATCTATTAATAATGATTACATTTAATGGTACAATTTTAATGGCTTTGTCCATTAAATTGATTTTCTTTACCATTAAAAAGTTTAATATTATTTATTTAAAAAAGGCATGAACTGGAAATAATGGCCATTAATTGTGACTATTAATGTTTTTCATTAATGGGCAATACTTATTAGATAATTGCCATTATATTAAATTGATATAATGGCTTTATTTTTTTCTTAGATAGGGGTTAATGGGCATGAATTATTTTACCAAAAAGTCAAATGGGCATTTATTGTAACCATAATTAATAGCACCATTACTTTTTTTCGAGATATTTAATGGCCATTACTGTATTTTAAAGGGCATTATTTTTTTTTTGTTTGCTGTATTTTAAAGGCCATTAATATATTAATCCATTTTTGTAAGCCATATTTTAATGGGCATTGAATTAACAATTATTTTTTGTCTGGTGTATTTTAATGGGCATTAAAATAACAATTATATTTGTTTGGTCACCATGAAAAAGGAATGGGTACACAGAACAATTTAATGGCCATAAAAACTTGAATTGCAGGTTTAATAGTTTAATGGCCATTCACATCTTAAATACCTGGCGTTTATAATTCTAATGGCCATAATCTCTTTAATGGCACGATATTTTAAACAACTGACATTCACACATGTACTTGCCATACTGTAGACAACCTTTAATGCGCTTTGTACTTATGATGTTTATATCTTGTTGAAAATCAAAAATGCATCTACAATATAGTCAAATCTGCATGATTGGAGTCTTTTTGAATGAACAACTACCTACAAAAAAGCTCTTACCAACAAAATGAAACCTCCATAAATGATATAAAGTACTGTTCTTTTAAGGGTCATCCATATTTGTCAACCATTTTCCAAAGTGTACAAGACACACACTTTTGCAAACCCTCTACCCTCCCTCAAAGTGTACATCAACTATTTTCAAATACCAGGTATGAAATTAAGTAATAAAGTTTTTTTTAGAATTTAATTATTGATACTGAGTTCTTCATTCTGATTTCTTTTTTCTATGTGTCTTTGCTGAAGTTGAAATATTATAATTGTTTAATCTAGTGTTTAAATAGATTTTTATTCAATAAAAAAGTATGACTGATTGTATAGTGTTTACTTGATTAATGAAAGTAGTATGGTCATAGAATGACTAAATACCGAAGTTACAGAGAATTTTAATTCTGCATATGCGCATTTCGACATCTTATGTCTCTTCAGTGCAGATAAAATCTAAATGTTTGGAAGACCACAAACTTACAGATGTTTAAATACTGATAGAGAACAAAAAACTAATATGATATAAATGTGAAGCCAAAATCAGCTAAGGACAAAGCTTTGCATGAGGGAGATACTACTTAGTTTTAACAAAATTTACGAAAAATTAGATATTGTAAGGTTCCTAATAGAATCGGCTTTCGGGTCAGCACAGCAGTCCTGACTACTTGGATGGTGAATACCCTCGGGGACTAACAGTCCACTAGCAGTGGCATCGACACAGTGGTAACAAATGATTAAATACCGAAGTTACAGTGAATTTAAATTCTGCATATGCGCATTATACACACAAAATGAAAATAAAATGAAACAGAATTCCATGGACATCCCGTAAAAATAAATGTGTGAACCCTTCCAAACTAAGCCTACAACTTCCTTTTCCAAAATACTCTGATAAACCTCCGAGGTGGACATATAAAAGTATGTTGAAGTACTCAAAGGATACATGGCAATAGTCTCAGTTACAAAAACTTTTAGCTCCTCCTTTAGCATCAACGACGGTTCTCCAACAATGCCTCAGGTGATCATCCGTCAACTTCACGTCTGCTTCTGCTTCTCTGTGCCAGTTGAATCCTGGAAACAATCACTTCCTATTTCCTTGCAATTGTAGGGCCAAGAAAGAGACTTCTATGTGATGTTTGTTGTTTGTTTTCGTATGATGTAACCGGAACATGTCCATTTCCTTACAATGTCAATTATTTAATTGGATGTTGGTCACAGCAAATAAAGCATGCTAAATCGAGATTATCTGGTATTAACTTGGTTCTGTAAGGTTAACTGTGTCTTCTCTTAAAATGGACAGCTCTCTGTATGTCCTGACAGAAAAACTGAAAAATATAAGTTTACACGAAGTACCGTGCCCACAAAAATAGGTATTCATACACTCTGGGGAGCAGAAGAGGGAGAAGGAAGAACCTATATAACTTGATTGCCGGCAAATGTTTGATTGGTAAATTTACAAATCTGACATAAAACTAAAAGACTGCGAAGTAATGTGACCCGTGTCGTCATAATGTGATGATGTCTATTAAATATTTAAGGTAGATAGACAATTATTTAACTTGCATATATTGTGATATACAAATTGGGTGTTGAATTGACTTAATTTTATTGCCAAACATCCCTTTGTCTGCCTTTTTCATTGTGACATTATAATTTAATAAATTAAAAAGAAACTATAAACAATTTGTAAGACAGTGTTAATGACTCTAAAAAAAACACGATTTAGCCTGTTTTTCAAAGCCTAATAACCTTGATAACAAAAAAAAACGTATTTGTTTAATAAGAGAAAACTTTTTTTGAGATTTTTATTAGACTAATCCATTGTCCCGCATTCTTAATGTTGAATCGAGATGTGAAATATAAGTGTAAGATGACATTATGTGTAGTTTTGCAACATACTGAGACAGCATTATGTTTCACTATGGACAGAGATTTTACTTTGATCACGTTTGGGAAACCGCAATTTTTAGTATGAATCGAAGTATGAATATTGATAACAACTGTTAATTCAAAATACAAAAAATATCGAAGTTGCATTAAAGACAGTAAATTTCGTTATGCTGTACACGTGCTTCAAGGAGTAACCTCTCATCAGCAGTATTCAAATCGTCAGCATTAAAATAGTACAAAAGAAGGTAGAATATCAAAAAGATTTTCGTGTCCCACTCGACTCGGGTCTGTTTTTATAAACTTGGGAGTTTTAAACGTTACGTATAAAAAGAAAAGTAAATTCACAATAAAAAAATGACTTGGGTCAAAATAATGTGACACACATCAAGTCTAGCAAGCCCTGAAGACAACAGCAAGTTGTGATTTATCAAGGTCGATGAGGAATCAGAATAGGGTGTCAAGATCAGTCCGAGTGAAAAATCACCGAATGGTATTGATAATTTGATTCTCGTTCTTATATATATCGATAAATGGTTTATACTTTTCTAAATATCATTTCTGCATGTTTGAATTGTTCCAAAACGTCCATTTTCAGCAAAACAATTGACACACTGTAACTGGCTACTTGTCGTCTGGGTAATCGGAAATCACTTCCTTGTTGTAAATTCCTCCAACAACGGAACAGAACCGTAATCGGTTTTCGCATATTTGACTTAAATTATATATTGTATTCAAATGGACTTTGCTTTATTTTATTGATAATTAGATAACGCAGTTGAAGTATTTTGACTGATTTGATGTAGGATTTACTGTTTTTTTTTTAAGAAAAAAGAGGCCAGAAGAGGGTTCTAAATGAAAAAAAAGTTTTTTAAAACTTTTTGTCAGATGTCAGATTTTGATGCACATTTTTTCTGTATGTTTCTTACAGCATTTTCAAACAAATAAATCAAACAATTAAATTCTTTTTCAATAAACAAGAGGCTCAAAAGGGGTCTATGGTAAAAAAAATGTTTGTAATTTTAAATTATTTTTCTGTAGGTACTGAAAACGTTAAAATAGATAAATCAATACCAACTTGATTTTTAAAGAGGCCCAAAGGGTGTATCAAAACAAAACAAAAAGAACGAATTTTGCAGGGAATTAAGATAGATTTTCTATGGGGTTGCTATGAAAGGAAATGCAGTATCTTTCATTTAAAGTTTAGTACTTAATAAGCAATGAAGGGATATGGAGTAAAAGCAAATTAGACAAAATGTCCACAAATACATGGGAAAAACAAGCAATGGAACAACGCTTTTATTGTTGTTCTTCATCTTGAAGTCACCATACATTTATTGCCAGATTAAGGTCCTTACCGCACATACTTCGTTGAATAATAGATGTTTTTACGAATTGATAAAGGCGCTAGGCAAAAAAAAATATTCCTATGAATAGTAGAAAAAAGAAGGGAAACGGGGAATGTGTCAAAGAGACAACGACACAAAGGGGAGTAATAACAACTCAAAGCCACCATGATATCTTCAACGAACGGTGAGAAAACCCCACACCCGATGGCAGGTCGGAGTCGGCCCCTGAATAAAGAGTTATCAAGTTCAGCGAAATAAACATCACCCAAGACTACTATAGACATAAAGCAGGGTAACTAGAAAAAAGACAAGACACACAAAGGCTTAATAAATTTCCTGACTTAGGACAGGCGCAAACCTTCTGCGGCGGGATTAAACTAGTTTTATTGGGCCAAAACCTTCCCCCTACCCAATGTGATAAATATACAACAATAGTTCAGTTAGCAACAGGACTGAGTAGTTCACTTCAAAAAATTTATAACGTAAGTAATTTTCAATATGGATATAATGCCAAGAAATATGTCTGTATAAGGATTACTTATCCTATTTCCTCTACCTACCCTAACATATTTTATTAATACTTTTTGGCAAATTGCTAGTAAATGCCATTTTTGGGGTTAAGCACTTTTAAAGTAAAATATTTTCCCAATAAGTGTCTAAATAAAAATGATAAAATGATGTTAAAAATAAAATGACTTTGCTTACCAGGCTACCTACCTACCTTATTTGTTCAAATATCTAAATTCAAACAAACATATTTTTGGCCTAAGGTTATTTACACATGACATGCATAATGTAAGTACATGGTTACGGATGGAAAATGATAATCATGATAAATAAATATCTGGTAGTGGTAAAACATGACCCCCCTCCCCCCTAAAAAAAATTAAGAAAAAGACAACAACAAAATAAACAAGTTTTATATATTTATTCAGAAGGCAGTGTTTGTATAGAACATACAGATGTATATTTTTAGAGTTCACTGTGGTAAAACAATGGTAAAAGGAAAAAATATATTATACATAATGCACTGTTGAGATGTACAATTTGGGCATCATAAATATCAAACCATTTACTGTCATTCTATTGAAGATTTATCTCCATGCAGTTGTTAGCAACAGGAAAAAAAAAAAATTTATTGTATAGTATTGATGCATGTAATAGATCTAGGTGAGGTTAAAACAGCTTTTAATCATATGCCATTAAATGTCATAAATCCGTTAAAACTACCCATTATTTTTGTAAGAAACTTATCAATGGTTTTGTAAAATATATTTTAATGGAATATTTTACAAAACCATTAATAAGTTTCTTACAAAAATAATGGGATTTATGACATTTAATGGCATATTAATGGTATTTTAATGGATATTTTCATGGAATTTTAATGGTTTCTTCTGCAGTAGTGTACCCTAAAGAACATACTTTGAATAAAGCCAATTCTAATAATCATCGTTGTCCGTTCTTAGACATCAATTTTGAGAAAACGAATGGTAAATTAGATACTAAAATTTATGATGAAAGGGACGATTTTTTCCATAGTTAATTACCTATTTCTGGATGGTGATGTTCCATTAGCGCCAGCATATGGTGTTTAAATGTCTCAACTTGTTCGATTTGCTAGGGTATGTAATAACGTTTGCGATTTTCTCATGTTTAATGAACGGAATCTTTTCATAACTGAAAAACTATTACATCAGGTTTATCGTTATCATAAACTAGTTAAAATCTTTACTAAATTTTATCATCTATATAAAGATTTAGTTTATAAATACAATGCAACCTGTACACATCTAATCAAGGCTGGTATTTCACATCCTTTATTTTACGGTAATGTTTTATACAATGTATAAGTGTAAAAAATACTGCACTTATGAGACATAAGTTGTCGAAATGCACATATGCAGAAAATAAATTAACAGAAACTTCGGTATTTTGATATATTAACAGAAACTTCGGTATTTTGATATTTAAACTCGCCTTACAGACTAATAAAACCAGTCCTTTAAATCGTCTAATTCATAAGGGTTATAATTACGGTATTGTTGTCAAGTCATCACGTATGGCCTACTTTAGTATTAACATTGATTTTTTGTAGGGTCTTTCCATTTTTACTAAACACATCCTAAATCTATAAAATCTGTGTTGCATGGACACGGGTTATGTATTCCGGTATATGCATGAAATCATTATGCTAAACTGCTCACAGGATGGGATCTTGGTTGAATATGTATACTGAGGGACATAACTTAATTTGTCAGTTGGTAATGGGTCTAGAGCTGGCATGTCACGTTAACTACTGGTAGTCTCTTGTGATTCCATGTTTATGTCCGTATATTTAGATCTTTCAGTTTCATTTTCACAATTGACTCAGTACTGTTGCCAACTGAATTTTACTGTGGTTACGATTTTTTATTTTTTTATTAATTTTTTTTTTATTTATTTATTTTTTTTATCACTTTGGCTATAGGGGGAAGGTTCGGGCTCAATAAAACTAGTTTAACCCCGCCGCAGCAGGTTTACACCTGTCCTAAGTCAGGAAATTTATAAAGCCTTTGTGTGTCTTGTCTGATTTCTAGTTAGTTTTCTGTATGTCTATAGGAGTCTAGGATGATGTTTAATTCGCTGAATTTGATTACTCTTTATTTAGAGGCCGACTACGAGCTGCCGTTGGGTGTGGGGTTTCCCAACCGTTCATTGAAGATCTTATAGTGGCTTTGAGTTGTTATAACTCCCCTTTGGGTCGATATACCTTTGACGCATTCCCCGTTTCCTTCTTTTTTCTAAGAGGAACACAGACAAGACACACACAGGCTTAATAAATACCCTGACTTTGGACAGGCGCAAGCCTGCTACCGCGGGGTTAAACTATTTTTTGTTGTTGTTGAAGGCCTTATGAAAGTGTTCGCTGTGCTTAATCTTTCCATGTTTTATAGGGATTTTGTCGTATGTACATTTACTCCATATCCCTTTATTTGTTCTCATAGTCTTTCCGTTCTGTCAAATTTGATCCCAGAAGAAGCCTATCAGATGAGATGTTTGTTTTATTGAATCCCAATTATAAGAAGTCAATGACATATATGGCGCAATATAGTTAAGGTACAAATCCCTTAGTATTAATAAACACTTGTTTGTTGAAATATCACTTTGTATGTTAAAAATAATTCTTATACCTGGGACGATACGACAACTTGAAGAAGCTTTTAAAAACTTACGACGTTCATTTGATTTAAACACATTGGAAAACGAATACTGATGCAAAAAGTGGGACAGATGGAAATTCTAATATAACACTAAACCACTGTCAGTGTGAAACCTTGCAAAAGCTGTAGGAATTGTCAGGTGCTTCGATCTGCTCTAACTAAAGTAACTGTTATACTGCCATCTTAATTATGTAGTTTGTTAAATGACAAGATATCTCCCTCAGACAAAGTCCGATCTGCTCTAACTTTAGTAACTGTTACACTGCCATCTGTTAAATGCCAGGATCTATCCCTCGGACAAAGCAATTAAATTCCATGGTATGCTTTACTTTTCTACCCCTCAAACAATACAATGATAACAACGGCAGTATGATACCGAATGAAAAGGGGAAGTAATGATCACAAAAATCAAAGTCCAGACATTGAATACAGGAAACAAAGAAAAACAAAGACAAAACAAGGACTTGAAATAGACACAAGGCACAGAAATAAAAAGACGACATAAAGAACTAAAACACTCGTAGTGTGAACTCCCATGAAAACCGGGGGTGACATCAGATGCTCTAAAAGGTTAAGTATGCCCATTTGAAATGACAAAAGTAAAGAATCAATTACAAAGAAGTATTTTAGGAGGTAAGCAATTACAATGAAGATCTGTACGACACGCATCATCTAAGAAGAAAACTCGTCAGGTATTCCGGAAAGATAAACATACAAAACAATCATATAAACAAAATATAGATACTAATAACTCAATGCATTGCAAAAAAGTATGAGTATAATTAAAACAAAAACTTTTAAGTGTACAAAAATTCACCGAAATTTTTGGCCAAATCAGCCCCTTTTCGCACCTTGTCCTTTATTGACACTCCTTGCAGAGAGCTAAAAGAGCTCGAAAAATTGACAAAAATGAAATTATACTTAAATTTATCGTAAACATTTGATATACAAGTCCAAGATTTGTACATTAAACACTATTTTTTTATGTTTGGGGTTTTGGGTTCCCAAAGGGAATATATTTCTACTTGCTCTCGGTATTGTCGTAAACTGTAAACATGAGTAGAGACTGTCACGCCCAAGTCTTCAATGGAATGTTGGCTGAACCTGAAATTGTTATCGACGGGTGCATTTTCGTGAACTGTTACTGATCAAAGATGTTCAGCTAAAGATCATCAAGTCTGCAGCAAGTTATACCAACATATATTTGTAACAACGTTTACAGACTATAGCATGCATCATATTCTGAGTTATGCATGTATAACCAAAACTGGTTTTGTAAGAATTATCAGGTTACTTGATGAATTCCGTTTCCATAGTGAAAGAACACGCCCGACAGATCTTTCGACCAAGACTTCGTTTTTCTGATTTTTGGATAGCATCTCTGCATGTCGAGGGATAACAGAAAGAATTATCCAAATGGGAGTGTGCATCTGTTTCTTTGTAAAATACTGATGTTGAAAGTCCGCTTTCTTGAATCATATATTCATGCAAGAAAGGAGAGTTTAGATTCACTGAGTTTATGATTTTTATTGTCGGATGATAGGTCGACACAAAGTGGATAAATGCCTCCACTTCTTGTCGAATTTTGGAAGAAGCACCGAACACTTAATCAATTAATCTTTTATATAAATTTGGAACTAATAAGGTGAACTTTGATTGCACCTTTTTTACCCCAAAAAAACAACGACAAACATGCAACACAAGCTGCAACTCTACCGATTCAAAATTAAAATGATTCATTAAATTGTAAAGTATTGAGAGTAAGAACTATTTCTGACATTCTAAGAATTATGTATCTATCTAGACGCATAAGGATTTCGTCTTCTATTGCCAAAGTGCTTGGCAGCTGATATTGTGAAATTATGGTGTAGAGAGTGATTATATCCACTGCAAATATGATTGAGATAAAGTGTATTGTTCCTATTTTTATATAAAGAAGGTAATTGTTTTCACTACAGGCATGAAGTTTTCATATGAAAAACTAGACATTTTTTCCGTCTGACACGAATAGGCTGTGACAATGGGCCTTTCTGGGGTAAGACACTTTATATGTGTTTGGAAGCATATACAAACGAGATGTTCTCGGATATATAGCAGTTAAACAGCTTGCTTCTAAAATAACGGTTTCAGTGTCAATAGAATGGGAGATGACGAATCGGATAATGATGCTTGTTTTATCGTGTTGTCAGCTGGGAGCGTCTTAAAGATTGAGATATACTCCCTCTTACATTTTACTTTATTCTCCGGGCAACCACAGCCCCGACCTTGTCTGCATTTTTTATGACAATGAAATTTTTTCCAGGAGTTTGGTATTTAAAGGAAGGGACAACCCACGAACTATTATGGCCAGGTTTGGTTCCAATTGGCCCAGTAGTTTAAGAGGTGCAAATCGTTGAGTTTGTTTACTATTAGGGTTCGATGTTAACACTATGTTTCCTGCTGACTGCCGTCTTGGATATTACGTTGACCTCAAAAACACCTTTTTTTGTAATAGACCACCCAAGGACTATTGTGGCCAGGTTTGGTTCCAATTTGCCGAGTAGTTTAAGAAGAGAAGACCTTTGAATGTGTTTTCATATAGGGTCCAATATTAATACTGTGTTGCCCGCCGGCGGCTATAATGGTTATAACATTAACCTGAAAACACCATTTTTGTAAGGGACCACTCAAGGACTATTGTGGCCAATTTTTTATACCGATTTGCTTAGCAGTTTCAGAGAAGAAGATCTTTGAACGTTTTGTTCCATAAGGTCCAATGTTTAAACGATGCTTCCCGCTGGTCGCCATCTTGGAAATACTTCCCAAAGACTATTGCGACCGTCTTGAATATCGCACGGACCTGAAAACATTTTTGTTAGGGACCACCCTAGTATTAATGTGGCAAAATTTGATGCTTATTGGTTCAGTAGTTTCAGAGAAGATCTTTGAACGTTATCGCATATGAGTCTTATGTTAAAACTATGTTTCCCGATGGCAGCCATCTTGGATATCGCGCGGACTTGAAAAAACATCATTTTGCAAGGGACCGCCAAAGGACTATTGTGGCCAAGTTTGGTTCTAATTGACCCAGTAGTTTCAGAGGAAAAGAGTTTTGAATGAAAAGTTTACACCAGACGGACGGACGGAAGACGGATGCAAAGTGATATCAAAAGCTCACCCTGGCATTAGCCTGTGAGCTAAAAATACAAATGAAAAGCCCTTTCAAATATTACAGGCATCTGTAAAGCCATTTTCGGTTAGACGCGCACAGATTTAAGCTATTCAAAATTTCGCATATTTAGTGCCAAAAATCTGCTTTTGGTGAAAATTCGGCACGTTTGCATTTGGGTTGTTTAAGTTTTTAGGAAAGTGCGATGCATGGTGTCATCAATAATTTTCCTGTAAGGTCTAATGCTGGCATTGTTTCAGGACAAAAACAAGCTGTTGCCGCTGATGTCCTGTTTTTGATACCAGTGGTAAAACAGTTAAAGATGTTTTGTCTTGAACACCGGACTACATTCCTGATGTAATGGATTAGTGATCATAAACAGTTGGGTGTCAGTGGTGGACTAGACTTTTTTTGTCGACTTGAATACTACGTCACCTAATGTATCTACTGTTTGTAAACGGAAGAAACCATTCTTGACCAGATTTATCAAATTTTATGACAGTGTTTCATGTAATTAAAATACAATATACATATTAACACTTAGAGGAAAGTGTCCGTAGTGGATCAAGTTGATCAACTTTGAAACAACGGCAGTAGAATACCGAAGAAAAGAGGGAAGATATGATCACAAAAATCAAAGTCCAAAGACATGACAAAAACGGCGAGATAGAGAAACGTGCTGTGTTTAGTTCCTTATCTGATTTTCATACAGATTATCTAGTTTCAGTAATATAAGGGCAGACTTGTTAACCATATTTCACAATACGGGTTATATTGCGATCATTTATCAACTGATTTGATTAAGAATATAAATGATTTTTCCATGAATAGACAAATACAATTTAACACCATTGAAAGTACAAGATCGAGAAATCTCAGACACCCAAGGGTAAGATTTCAATATTCCTCAGACGAGGCTTGCCGAGTCAGAGAACCATTGGAATCTTACCCGAGGGTGTCTGAGATTTCTAAATCTTGCATTTTCAATGGTGTTCGGATGTTTTTCTCACATTTATAAACAAAATACAAGTTTCTGTTCAACCAGACTATAGTTGGCGTCCGCCATGTCTAAGCAACTCACTATGACGTCGATAACGCCATAATGTATTTCGTCGCGTGAACAAATTCTGATCTCGCCCGTGGATTGAGACAATGATATCTCAAACGGCTAAAAATAGGTACTGGCCTGTCTCACATGTGAGAAAATAACAACTCAAGCACTTCAATCTTTTATTTAGAAAGTACAAAATAGTAAAATAGTGAAGTAAAATCATCCAAATGGAATAAAAGCAAAACCTTTCAAACAATGCATGACCCTTTTTAGATTGACTGTATATCATTTGCAAAAAAAAAAAAATAAAATAAAAGTAAAAGTATATACAAATATGGTTGCTTTGTATCAAAAGAACTTGCATCGCTAGTTTATGAAAAAATAACAGACTAAAACAAACTTATGAAGAAATATAATAGTAACGTTATAATATTGCTTAATTCTACCATATTTATAGCATTGATATTACTTCCACAGCCCTTCTTTGCTGTTAAATTGAATGATATAATGTATGTGATTCCCACTCCGACTCATACAGACTAGATGCCTCCAGCTAGCCGACAGTTTAGATGTGAGGACTCTTTGACTCATCTTTCTAAATTACGTTTTTTCATATATTTTTCTTTACCAAGATAGTGGTCATTGGGTTAGAAGTCTACGTGTATTTGCATGTTTATTATACTATAGTGAAACGGGATTGAAAAAGAGGGGGTTTTGCGTACCAATAAAGCGGTCAAACCCTTCCACTGGCTTTTGCTAGTCGGTAACAAGACCGGCTATCCTGATTTTATATATGTGTTTAGGTGTTAACTGTTGTCCTGTTTTTGTAAGATTAGAAATATTGTAACCATACAAACCTAAAAAAATAACGGCTTAACACATTTGCAAGTCTCCTTTTCATTTTTAAAGAATACATACAGTAGATAACAATTAATATTCAAATAGATTGAAAGTAAAAGAATACCAGGAACAATTTGATAATTCATTGTTGCAATGCAAGAATGCAAATTCTATATCATAAACGTACTAAGTGAATCAATCTATGTTCAAAGATAGGGATTTAAGTTGAAATGTATAAAAAAATCATTTTTCAAAACATTTTAGATAACCAGATGTTATTTTGTCCAATCTTGCTTGCTGATAGCCCGCGTATTATACTGTATAGCATCGAAAAGTCAATGCTTCTTTTTTGACGAGAACTAAAAAAAAATCCAAATTTTCTACTATGTGAAGAATGAATAGATTTGATATATTTAAAAGAAAAAGAAGCCAAAATTTTCATTCACAGGTAAGTCATTGCTTCATTCCATCAAAAATTTATTGAAGTAAGCTGGACATAGATCTTGCAAAAAGTTTTTTGTTAACTCTTGGCAAAAATTGTAAAGAGTTAAAGAAGTTCTAAAAGTCGAGTTTCGGTCAAATTGGAAAAAAAATATAGTTCAGTCGAATCTACGTGATTTCCGGTGCACATTTCCCAAATTTTGAAATAGCAATTAGAGTCTCATTCATTTTAATGCTAAGTAATAAGTAAGTCATGGATCTTCTCTTGCCATTATTACAATTCGGGTCGATGGACAATGCTGCGCTCCGCAGTTCGATCGCACAATTAATAAGTCGGATATTGGGCAAGTTTGATTTTTGGGCGGGGGCAGTAATTTGACTGCTTTTGATTTGTGATGTCTTAACACATCGGCAAACGAATACCGAAGCAAGAATGAGGAAAGGGGAAACTCTACAAAATCTTAATTGACTGATAGGTATGAAACGTTATATTACGTCCATTTTGCAGCGAATTAGCTCCATTTTCCAGTTTCATACGGCAACTTTGTAAAGTATCTCAGTTAAAAGCTTTGTGACATATACATTTTTTGGTTGTTACTAAAAGATCATGATCAAGCTATACATTTTCAAAAATTGATACAATTTTCACGGATGAAAGGTTCATCTCTATCAAGCTAAATATTTGACTACCCATATTTTTCCCAGTCATTCAATTTAAATTTATGCGAAAAAAAAATGCAAAAAATGACCAAACTTTAACCTTAATTCTAAAATTGAAAAAAAAAGAAAAAAAGAAGAAAAGCATGGTGGCCCATATATGTTTATAAGTAGGATTGGCACTTCTATTGGGCCAACTTATAACAAAAAATCTCACGGATGTGAATATTAGTGTTTAATAATTCAACCAATTCAATTAAAAATAATACAGCGATAAGATCATAATCATAATGTCGGTATCAGCAAGGAAAAGATGAATCATTGTTTCAATATCGGTATGTGTTATGTCATTCCTATAAATGTAATATTTTACGAAAGATTATGGAGTAAATGAATATGAGACTATAACACATACATTCACTCCAACTGCAATAATTTTGATGAGCTGTGTGGTCATTTTGGAAATTTATTCCTCATCAGCAGCACAAGAACCCAAACAAAGGAAATCCATAATTTCAAAAAATGTTGAAAATGCATAAAACCAAACAACATCCGAATACTAGTAATCAGTAATATCAAATATAGCTAAGGACAAAACTACGATGGAGGGAGTTCATCCAAAGGTTTTAGAATTTACATAAATTTGGATAATAGTAATTGAACAAAGTGTACACTTCAGATATTATCTTATGTACAAGTACACCATATCTAAGAAAAATTAAGAGCATACATCTCTACCACGTGGAATTGCTTTACAAACTCCACACTGCAATAAAAGACAAACTCCTGTATTAAATATTTTACGAAAGGACATGGAGTAAATGAACATGAGATCATAACACATATGTAAGTTTTCCTTAGTCGTGTGTTTAGAGATGAGACTGCATGTAGATGTTGACCAAGCTTCAATTCTATTTTCTAGATAAACTTTTCAGCTAGATGAAAATATATGCGAACATTGTTCACAACTTTATTTATAAAGGTGAAGATTTTTCAGATCATACGAAATTTTAAATCAAATGTGTTAAGAATTTTTGGATTTAATATGAGGTATGAGGAAAACACATTTTTGAAGGCCTATTTAGATAAAGAACAACAATAAAACTGTTGTTCCATTGCTTGGTTTTGGCATGCATTTATAGAGATTTTGTCTCATGTGCATTTATTCCATGTCTTTTCGGGGTAAATTGTTTTTTGAACCACTGTTTATTGTGCCCACATGTCATGATATGATTATGCCAAGTTAACTTACTTTCGACTAAATGAGTGTCCTGCGGTTAAGTGTTGTGATTGTCATCCAGTAGTCTTTTCTTCCGGCAGTGGATAACAACAATCATAAGACCACTTCGCCAGTTAAATTAATGTAAGCTGACAACGCTGCATTCAAGGATAACAAAGAGTATGGGTGTAGCTGTGCTAAAAAATTCCATGAATTCCGCTAAAAACGATGCTAGGGGTCGTCTTGAACAAAGTATGAGCAAAGCGCATTGTTGAAGTCCTCATTGAGACTCTAAGATGAAGAACAACAATAAAAGCGTTGCCCCATTGCTTTGTTTTGCATCGTTTTTGTACAGACTTGTCTCATGTGCATTTACTCCATATCCCTTTATTTCATAGCTTACAATGTAATACATGACACGTAATTTAAAAGATGCATAGTGATGTTAGTGGAGTAGGAATATGTATAGTGATGTCAATGAAGTCTAGAAGAGGTGAAGTTACGAAGAGCTGAAACAACGGCAGTAGAATACCGAAGGAACAAGGGAAGCGATGACTACAAAAATCGAAGTCCAAAGACATGGCAGAAACGGAAACAGATAAAAACAAAGACAAAACAAGGACGTGAGACAGCTACAATGCACGGAAATAAAAAGATAACATTAAGAACTAAGGCACTCATAGTGTGAACTCCCATGAAAACCGGGAGTGACATCAGGTGCTCCGGAAGGGTAAGCATGTCCTGCTCCGCTAGCGGCACCCGTCACACTATCAGTGAGTCAATCCGGGGTAGAGTCAAATCCGGTTATGTCAAATCCGTGAAGACGTGAAATCTAGCTGAAAATGTCCGTTTTCATTTGGGACACAGACACGTCATATCTGTCAATGATGTCATGGTGACGGCCATAGAATTTCTGAAGGGATGAAAGTAACAAAGGCTGAACAAATCCCTGACTAAGCAGCTTTTGGGACAGTGTTTTTGCTCTAACTAAAAAGTCACTGTATAAACTGCATGCCCGACAGTAACGAATCAACTGTGAAATGTACACTCCATAGGCTGGAGAGG
>MJUU01034028.1:48155-59697 GCA_002080025.1 Modiolus philippinarum | reverse complement strand
CATGTCTTTTCGGGGTAAATTGTTTTTTGAACCACTGTTTATTGTGCCCACATGTCATGATATGATTATGCCAAGTTAACTTACTTTCGACTCGATGAGTGTCCTGCGGTTAAGTGTTGTGATTGTCATCCAGTAGTCTTTTCTTCGGGCAGTGGATAACAACAATCATAAGACCACTTCGCCAGTTAAATTAATGTAAGCTGACACCGCTGCATTCAAGGATAACAAAGAGTATGGATGTAGCTGTGCTAAAAAATTCCATGAATTCCGCTAAAAACGGTGCTAGGGGTCGTCTTGAACATAGTATGAGCAAAGCGCATTGTTGAAGTCCTCATTGAGACTCTAAGATGAAGAACAACAACAAAAGCGTTGCCCCATTGCTTTGTTTTGCCACGTTTTTGTACAGACTTGTCTCATGTGCATTTACTCCATATCCCTTCATTCCATAGCTTACGATGTAATATATGACACGTAAGTGAAAAGATGCATAGTGATGTTAGTGGATAGGAATATGTATAGTGATGTCAATGAAGTCTAGAAGAGGTGAAGTTACGAAGAGCTGAAGTGATGTAAGTGAAGCACAGAAGAAGTACAGTAATGCCAATCAAGTCGGAAAGAAGCGCAGTAATGTCAATCAAACCTAACCCTAATGAGAAAAAACAGTGGGGATAAAGTACAGGTCGGAAAGAAGTAGAGTTATTCCAATGAAATTGATAAAAAAAGGAACAGTAATGCCAACCTAGTCGGAAAGAAGTACACTAATGTCAATTAAGTCAGGATGAAGTACAGTACTATCAGTCTAGTCAGAAAGAAGTACAGTAATTTCAACCTAGTTGAAAAGAATAACAGTAATGCCAATCAAGTCACAAAAAAACAGTAATGCCATTCAAATAGGAAATAAGTATACTGATGCAAATCAAGTCAGAAAAAGTGCAGTAGAACCAATCAAGTCAGTATAACGCACAGTAATGCCGATCAAGTCAAGATGAAGTTCAGTAATGTCAATCAAGTCAGGTAGAAGTAAAAAGATGCCAATCAAGTGGGAAAAAAACAGTGAGAACAATCGGGACCTAAATAGGTACAGTAGTAACAATGTCAATGAAGCCAGGAAGAAAAATAGTAATGCCATCAAGACGGAAAAAAGTACATTAATGCCAATGAAGTCGGAAACGTAAAGAAAATGACACATAGGTGTGCACAGTGTGACGGCGGTGTAAAAGCAAGGTTTTGTATAGAACTCTTTGATGTAGGACCACAATATTTGGTAAATGTGTAGTTTTATGCTGACACAAAGTTATATGACTTGACCTATATTTTTAGTCCAGTGCCAAAGTAAAGTTTTTGTAATTACCTCTGTTTCAAAATAACTACAAGTTAGAGGTCAAAGATATTCTGTATATATGTTGGTATTTGTTAATTCGTGACAGTTTGTCATGTTGCTCTCTTGATCCTAACTCAAGTTCACGGTCTGATGATTATGTAAGATTTCTCAGTATCTTTTAGTGGAAGAACAATCATGTTTGGTTTGTGGGATGGTCTTTAGGAGTACATGACAGGTTGCCAAATGAATTGTGTGTGGTCTCAATTTCATGGTTTAGTGACGATGTTAAGATTTATTATTTTTTTTTTTTTGGTAAGGCCAAGCTGATTCTTCACATTAATTTTACCTGCCAACCAGGGACAGTCGACACTATCATTAATAATTATATTAAATGGTTTAATTTACAATATATATATTTGGCTTGTCCTTGTGTTCTAATAAGATTTTAGTTTCTTGATATTTCGGTTATTGGATGTGGTTTGTTTCCATTGATTTATTCACTGTTTTACCTTTTCGGGGCCATTTAAGACTTACTATATGGTGTGGGGTTCATTACTGTGTTGAAGACCATATGGTGACCCTAGATGTTTGTTTTTTGTTGTTTTAACCTGGATATGGGATGTTGTCTCCTTGACATTTACCCCTTTTCCTTTCTTTTTCATATTAAACATCATTAATATTACAAACAGCATTCTTTTATAAATAGGATTACTAAATGGAAGGAGCATACATATAGACCATTGTTATCAATATTGATACTGCCGATAAAAAAGTGATAGATAATTTGAATTGATGAACGATTTTTCGTTTTATCAGAACAATCTATACCAAACAGACCAGCATTGGAAGAAAATCCGCCGACTTTACATAAAATACAGCAATAGTTTCTTCCTCTTTATTATTATTTTAATGAAGCGCTGAGTTTTTACACTCCATTACATATCATCGTGCACAATTTTAATGTTCGATTCTCCTCTGGGGTCAAAATTTTCCACATCAAGTTTTTCCCGAAATCTATATTTTTAAAGTACGAAGACTCTGAAAAATCATTTTTGAAGATAAAAAAAATTGTCCATGTGCAATTTTTACGCTTTCATTATTTGAATGGTGAATGAAAGGATATGGTGTAAATGCACATGAGACAAAGTCTCTACAAATACATGGTAAAAAAACACACAAAAGAACAACGCTTTCATTGTTGTTCTTCACCTTGAAGTCACCATGAGGCCTTCAACAATGAGCTTTGCCCATACCTCATAGTAAGTTCAAGACGGCCCCTAGCACCGGTTTGAGCGGAATTCTTTGTCGAGCAACGCTACATCCATGTCTCCAATGGTCATGGTTGTGGGATTGTCAACAAACACTAATTAAACTGGCAAAGTGCTCTTACAATCCCTCATTTGTCGTGGTTTGTGCAAATGTCATCAATATTGGCCTATTTTGGGCCAATCGTTGGTAAAGGTATCGATATCTAGCATCAAGTTTTCTGTCAAAGTTATAAGATAGCTAGAACTCTTTATCTTAAAAGAATACGTCCATGATAATATAAGAAAATTGTATTTGGTCAAATTCAACACATTGCAAAATCTGTAAAAATCAAGATTTTTAAAATTTCAATCAATAAAACAGTCAAAACTCACAAGTTTTGTCTAAAATAGTTTTAAATATTTTTTTATAACTTAGAAGAGAAATCACATGAATAAGATTCGTACTGTTCTTGAAAAAATATTTTCATTACTTACCTCTGCCCCAACAAAAGGCTAAATTTTGATTACAACAATTTCGATCAAACGTTAATTTGATTTATTTCTCAATAACTACTGGTTTTTGAGAAATACATAATTTTTGACACCATTTTGGATGGTCATTGTAAAATATAAATGGATGAAAATTTCTTTCATAATGCAAGGTTTTGGAATTATTCATAAACAAGATTGAAACTTTAAGTGAATACATCCCTAAGCACAACAATATGAGTTGAAATCTTCTTCACTTGTTCTTTTACCTTATGTACTAAACTATTAAACTACGACTTTCAATTCTTGTGTGCATTATTTCAAACGCTTTGTGAAATTTCAGTTAAGATTTGTAGAAGTTAAAATCAAAACAATACAATGCACTCTAGTAACAATAACACAAAATTCAGCCAGCAATATTTGCAATATGATACAATTTATCTGATAGAGGGGTTGATTCCTATAAAATATTTTCATTCACTGGTTATCGATATCAATAAACAATGGCTCATTATTTGTGATTGATATTCTGAAAAAGGAAATATTTTTCATACACCTGCAGACTTCACCTGCAAAGTTTCTGTGCTATATTTTTATATTAACATATCTATAAACAATGTCTCATATCATCTGATCGATTTCTACAAAAAAACTTTAGAAATTTGAATGTCTCTTGATTCAATAATGATTGATTCTGTTAAACAATGTATATTCACTGGTAATCGATTCTTGTAAATAATGTATCCTCAGCGGTGTTGACTCCCTTATACATTATCTGTTCTAAAGGGATCGATTCCTATAAACAATGTCCCTTCATCAGTGATTGAATTTTATAAACACTGCTTCTTCAATTATGATTGATTCCCAGAAACAATGTCTCCTCACCTGTGTTGATTTCTGTAAACAGTGTCTCTTCACTAGTGATAAATTTCTATAAATAATGTCTCTTCTCAAGTGATTGATTCCTAATAATATCTCTTTACTAGTAATCGATTCATAAAAACAATGTTTCTTCACTAGTGCTTAATTCTTGTAAATCGAATGATTGGTTCCTATAAACAATGTCTCCACATTAGTGATCAATTCCAATTAGTAATGTCTCTTCAATATTGATTGATTCTTCACTAGAAATTGATTCCTTTAATCAATGTGTCTTCACTAGTGATTGATCCTTATGAACAATGTCTCCTCTCCTCACTAGTGCTTAATTCTTGTAAACAATGTTTCTTCACTAGCGCTTAATTATTGTAAACAATGTCTCTTCACTAGTGATCGATTCCTATAAACACTGTGTCTTTACTAGTGATTGATTCCGATACTCAATGTCTCTTCACTTGTGCTTAATTATTGTAAAGAGCTACTCTTAACTAGTTGTTAACTCATGTAAACAATGTCTTTTTATTAAGGATTGATTCCTATAATCATTGTGTCTTCACTAAGGGTTGATTCCTGTAGGCAATGTCTCTTCATTAGTGATCAATTCCTATATACAATTTCTCTTCACTATTGATTGATTCCTGTAAACAATGTCTCTTCTCTAGTGATTGCTTCCTATAAACAATGTCTCTTCACTAGTGCTTCATTCTTGTAAACGATGTCCCTTCACCAGTGATAGATTCCTATTCTCAATGTGTCTTCACTGGTGATTGATTCCTATAACTAATGTGTCTTCACTATTGACTGATTCCTATAATCAATGGGTTTTCACTATTGATTAATTCCTATAAACAATGTCTCTACTACTTTAAGATTCGTAATAAAATTTCTAGTAGTTGATATTTATAAATAAATTCTTTTCACTAGTGCTTACCTCATATAAAAACGTGTCTTCACTACTTGATTCTTATAAACAATGTGTTTTCTCTAATAATTGATTCATATGAACAATGTCACTTCGCTAATGATCGATTTTTATAAACAATGTCTATTCAATAGTGATTGATTCCTATGAACATTATCTATTCACCAGTTATCGATTCTTATAAATATCATCTCTAGACTAGTGATTGACACTTATTAACGATATATGATTACTTGTGATTTATTCTTATAAACATTAATATATACAAAAATTCAAATAAAGGTACGTGAAGATAACCCTGTTTTTCACTTTCCTATTACTTGATTATATAAAATGCGACGTTATTACAGGTGTGATCACAACTTGCTTCGGTATTCGTTTGCCGATGTATTGGAATATTCTTTCTTTTCACATAACAATTAAATATAGACACCAGATTCAAGTCCTGATATATGGCAAAATGAAATTCATCATATGAAAAAAATATGATATTATATCAAATGAAAAAAAAATGGATAACAGGAAACACCTACAATGGCTGAAATTTATAATTACATGCCACAATCTGCTAAAGAACTACACAGGAAAAACACGAATAAGACAAAAGACGAACGCAAACAACGAAAGGAACTCAGGACAGCCAGATTAGGTGCTGGCACTAGCAAAAGCCAGCAGTAGGGTTTAACCGGTTTATGAGTACTCAGACCTTACCCTGTCCCGTTTCCCTGTTTGAATAAACATACCAATGGAACTCAATAAAGGTAGACTACTAACTACATGACTCAAAGTCTAAATGAACATCCCGAGTTCCTATCGTTATTCATGTTTGTCTCTTGTTTTCATTATTATTTTTCTGGTGCAGTTTGCTTGTAAATTGAGGCATGTGATTGTAGTTTCTGGCCATTGTAGGTGTTTGCTGTTTTCCTGTTTTTGTAATCCATTCCATTAGCACAATCTTGTCCTTTCGTCTGCACCCTTGATTTCTAATTTTACAAACAGACACTCATGTGATCATCTAATAAAGTATGTAATCAAAGGTACCAAATGGGTAGAAACTAATCACTTACAATCCCGGTTTTTTACGGCTTTTGAAATTGGTTTTTGAATCATGTGTTGTGTCATCATGGAAGTCATGAATAATCCGTTGCCTCGTGAATAAAAAACGACCGTAATTTTGCCATATGGAACGAAAAAAAGTAATATGATAAAACAGTGTTTTAATGCCCGCTTCACAAACAACGGAACTGGTTAAAATCATTGAAATTGCTAAAAAATTATGTCAACATGCGTAGTTAAAATATTGCATATATTAAAAATAGTAACAATAAATGAATTGAAAAGTTTAGGTTTCCACAGGTCTACCCTTAAATGGTTAAGCAAAATAAACAACACAAAATGTGTCACATGCTTTATATCTTTATGTACCATATACATTAAATAAAATCAGAAATTCCTAATAAAATCGTTAGATACAGTTCTATATAATGGACAAATCTGGCATCCATAAATGTTCACATTGGATTTGTTTTCATATATTATGTTTCTACCATCTATAATATATATGTAGAACTATAAGTACGATGGGGATTCTGAATTTTAATTGTCACGCTAAAGTACGATAGTATTGTGATATAGAGGAAGCTGAAGTATGATGCTCCAGTTGAAGTCAGGCATAGGGTAATGCTTACTTGTTTTTGTTAAAATATATGTTGTACAATGACCACAAGAAACGAAAATGAACAAAGTAAAAATGGCACAGTAGGCCACAATTACAAAGTACAATTACACAAACTATACGAATTAAAAAGAAACAGCTCAAAATATAGAAAGGGAAGAGAAAAAAGTGCAGTAAATGTTTCAACTAGTATGACCATCTTCTCGGCACAGCCGTGCAGAAAATCGAAATAGGCGTAATTTGCAGTGTAATTAAACAAATGACTGATTAAGTGTAATGTTACTCGAGTTGCCAGGGAACCCGCAAATAAATAAATGACGACAACATTTTTTTTTCTAACACAGAACCTGTTTTGTTATGCTGTTCATTGTGTATGCCTTTTTTATGGAATATCTAATCAAATTAAACAGCTTTCAAAGCATTATATGCGCTCTGGTCATATGAAGAATATATGACGTCAGAATAGTCCACAAATACTTTCCATGGTTTGAAAGAAAAAAGTGTAACATGATGTATAGTGGTGAAACAGCACGAAATATGCGAAATCTATCCCACTTTGCTTTGCCTTAAAAGTATCGTTAAATTGATAACATTTTGTTTTTGTCTAGTTTCGTATTGTTTTTGGTGTGTGTAGACTTGCAATGTCATTTTGAACAAACTTTTACACTTACTGGAATACATTTTATCTATTTTTCACCTTATATACAACCATTATACTTAAGCGTCACTGCTTTGTCACCATTATATTAAAGCTTTATACCAAACACCATAGTTAAACGCCTGAATATCGATGAACCATCGCGCTTTTGCAAGTCAAAGCAAATTAGAATAGCCATTCACATAAAGCGTGTTCACATTCACATTTCGTGGTAAATGATCGCACAATAGAGTACCGCTGGACTTAAGCGTCTGACACACACACTTATACAAGGAAACGACACTGTCTATTCGATGTCTGTACGGCTCAAGCTGAATACCAAGTCCCTATGTGAAGTCGGTGGTATATTCAAACATTTGGAGTTTTCGTCTGTATTATCAAATTCAACAGAAAACAGTTCGTCTATAAGACTTTCCAGTGTCAATTTTGGCTGTAGAAAAAAAAAATACTTCATGTGAAGATCGTTTATCATATTAAAATAATATCATAATCAATTACATCAATCACACTCAAATTTCATGGTGATACATCAATAATTTTTTAGAATACACTGTAGCTCATCAAATCATTTTAAATATTACTATTCCTTCCTGAAAATAACAAGGTTGTTTATTGTGTCTTTCAATATAAATTTGTTCGTTTTATGTCCAGATCGAATGAATGATATATAGTAATATTAAGGAAATGGTGTGTTTTTCCACTCAAAGTTCACGGTTCACTTTAGAATGAAGGTTTCAAAATAAATGTCCCTTTTTTCCAATCTGTTACACTTTTGTTAAGGTACTCATGGAACTCCTCGTGCTTGAAGTGTATGCTGTATGTTTTGTCAGTTATGGTGTATCTGTTCATGTGAGGATTTCTCATATGAAAGCACTATCAAAATTCAACATTTGGCTTTCTTGTTTTGTAAAAAAATAACTATGTTTTCTGGCCATCTGTATATATATTGCCAATGATGAGTGCCCTGTAATCGTTTATATATTGTATTGTCTATTGATCCCTTTGTTGGGCAACGGATGACAGTGTTTGTAAGAGTATTTTGCCCGATATGTTATACTTAATGACAACCCCGCATCAATACAACAATTTATGTAAGAGAGAGGATGAAAGTTTCGTTGTTCATCATATAGCAAGTGAAAACCACTGAAACCGGTGCTAGGGGCCGTCCTGTTCCATTTCTTTAATCTAACCATGTATTTATAGGGATTTTGTCCCATGTACAATTTCTCTATATCATTTTACTTGCTTATTGCGTTGTTAACGGCAACGCAATCTTACAATAACGCCTTTATACGCCCCTGCTTTCCTAGCGCTATTGTAAATCGCGAACCGTTAACAACACCACACATTAATATCTTTTGAAACCAGTTGGAACGCTTAGTTTGGAACTTCTTTCAGTCGGAAGGAACAAAGTGAAGTTTAGTGTGGAACTGTCTTTCAGTGTATTATGCAAATGTTATTGAATTTAAGTGAATTTTTAGTTAACGATATCCTTATATATTTAACTGTAGGTCTGTTTGGATTGACAAATATTGATATTTCATTCATATAAAACGTCAACTTTACTTTCACCACTAAACGTAGCAGGTTTTTTTACTGCAGCTGTTTGACAAAAACATCAAAACTTGGCTTGGAGAAGTAAACTCCGAAGTTCCATATTAGATATTCTTTTCTTGAGGGAAGTACACCAAGTCAGGATTTTCTGACTGCAAAACACGATTTTACACTTTAATTTTTTTTTCGAATCGACTAACATTGATATTCCACTCAAGTTATCACGTCTACTGTGGCCTTCCCATAAAAAAAGTTTCGTTTTACTACAGGTTTGCTCATCAAAAAAAAAAACATTACTTTTTGTAATTTATTTTATTGAAGTTAATTCAACGAAAGGCTATCTACTATGAAACTTTGACATTTTTGCAGTGCCTCGTACGGGATTCGATTCTGCAATCCCAGTATCTCTGTGCGGAACGCTAAACCACGTTGCTACAGAGGCTTTACTTTTTAAGAACTTAAAGCTTGGTCAAATATTTTAACTGCCTAACTTACGTTGTACCAGGGGCAACAAATTAATTTTACCTGGATTGATGCATAGGTGAACTATTGTAATTTTCACCTGAGTTCTTGATGTGTAAACATCGAAAAAAAAATCATCATTACTTTCCAATGGCTTCGATACGAACTGCACTGACAAAGCATCAGTTGTCGAAATAGCTATATGCAGTATCTGAATTTACATAATTGTTCATTCAAAACAGGGAAGACTGAAATGTTCAAACTTTGCTTGTCAATCTACCATTAGCATAAAAGAGGAATGGTGCATCTGTTAATAATTTTTCAATACTTGCCGTCTGTTTGCCCCTTACTTTAGACGAATATAAAATTTATTTTTAAGGGCTCGTATAAGCACATTAAAATATTATATATATATATATACCATTACGCAAAAAAAATTTACTTAAAGGTAAGAAAATATGCCAGTAGTTAATTAATTACATAAAAATCGTAATAACATCATATTGTTTGAAAGTAAATGAAACCCGGACAGTCAGTCTAATAATGTATAATCCAAGGACAATAGTAATTATATCGGAAAAACAAAGTTAACTGTTTCTTGTTCATTTACCCCTTCCCGATGAGAGACTAAATCAATTTCGGTTACAAATGTAAAAATAAACAGAAGAATTTCTTTTCTTTTTGAAGATGTGAGAAAAATTAAAACATACGTAGCTGCTAATTGATCAAATTGATTTATACATACATTTCTGACAAATTCAACAGCCGTGTGTGTCCTCATAATAAACTGGTATACAATGGTTGATGAGATAATAGCTACAGCAGCAGCACAAATCACAGTGTATATTATCCCTGCAAAATTATATCCTGATAATGTATATCTGCAGTAATAGCTTAACACCAATACTTGAATTTGCATTTTCAAAATAATATTTATATACTAAGAGAAAAAACATAATAGGCATGAACTAAACTCACTTTCCGTTCACCCCCACTACCCGTCGTCACCATTTCCTCAGTAATCCTATGTTCTCTCGTCAAAATAAAACACATTAACATGAACATAACCTGCACTCAAGACATAATGAGGCTGCTTTTATAGACCATTAGAATTCTTATGTTTTCGTTTTCCCTAAAATTTCAACGTTTTAGCTACTTAATTTTTCATTGATGGATGAAATATACAAAATTTTGGTATCAAATGAAATCATAATTTATATTCTGTTCATGAATATGAGATTGGGCATTTCATGCCATTTTTTTTCTTTTTTTTTTGTACTAAAACATGTACAAAGAATGTACCCCTCCTCCGTGAAAATTAGTGAAACATGACATTTTTTGTTTTTATCCCTTTTGATAAACACCTTGTGTAGTTTAATGTTCTTTTTGTACCTAACTTATTAGTTCTGACACAAGGTTGAAAAAACTACACCATTCGAATCCGCAAACTTTTAGGTCGAAATTTTGGAAAAATGGAAATATATTTCGACTTTCAAATCTTAGGATCCTCAAAATCTTAATATATATTTTAATGACCTATGTTCTATGATGTTTTAGTAACGAATTGAATCAAAAATTAATTTTCAAACTTTTAATTTCATAATATATATATTTTTTTTAAATTTTTGTTGCAATTCACTACAATATGTGACATAAGGAAGAACTTTAAAGTAGGATTTAACTGATTAATTGGTAAATCTTTCCGAAAATGTCTTCAAATGGAAATTTTCAGTTTCCTAAAAATTCCACTGATTTGTTGTTGAGATGAAGATTCCCTGTAGAATTAATATAAAACATTAAAAAATGGATGCTATATCGTAAAAGTATGCCTGACCTTTTAAAGAAGAATACTTAATCAAACCTTTGAGTCGAACTGCGGACTAAAAATGCAAAATGTTCAACCCTTTCTTTGAATAAAGTCACTACCTATTAAATTTGATTTCGCTTCAAAAGCTACAGATTTGTGATTAGAATGAAATGTGACTTACTTTAACCATAAGCAACACACAGATCCCTACATAAGTCAAAAATAACACCGTGGCTGGGGTGCTGTCGTCAATTATTTATACATAAGCAACACACAGATCCCTGTATAAGTAAACAATTACACCGTGGCTGGGGTGTTGTCGTCAATTATTTATACATAAGCAACACACAGATCCCCATATAAGTAAACAATAACACCTTGGCTGGGGTACTGTCGTTAATTATTCATACATAAGCAAAACACAGATCCCTACATACGTAAACGATAACTCCATGGTTTGGGTGTTGTCGTCAATTATTTATACATAAGCAACACACAGATCCCTACATAAGTAAACAATAACACCAT
>MJUU01034028.1:29685-48091 GCA_002080025.1 Modiolus philippinarum | reverse complement strand
AAACACACAGACCCCTACATAAGTAAATAATAACACCGTGACTTGGGTTCTGTCGTCAATTATTTATACATAAGCAACATACAGATCCCTACATAAGTAAATAATAACACCGTTGCTGGTGTGCTGTCGTCAATTATTTATACATAAGCAACACACAGATCCCTACATAAGTAAATAATAACTCCGTGGCTGGGGTGCTGTCGTCCATTATTTATACATAAGCAACAAATAGATCCCTATATAAGGAAACAATAACACAGTTGCTGAGGTGTTGTCGTCAATTATGAATACATAAGCAACACACAGATCCCTATATAAGTAAACAATAACACCATGGGAGGGACACTGTCGTAAATTATTTGTACAAAGAAGGAGGCAAAATAGGAATTTTCGGATTTTTAGTTGCTCGAGATCTTCTGCAGTTCGCAAGAAGCAAAAGAAGTTTTTTCTAAGATTAGATAAATTTATGTTTCCTTACAATTTTTTGGAGAAAATATTTTCATTTACAGTGAGCTATTCATTAAGTTATCTCTGTCATTAAATAAAAAACAAACTACTAAATTGTTCCAAAAAATACAAACAAAAAGGCTTCTTGTATGAAAAGTAGGTTTGTAAAGGAACAATTTTTAGTTCAAAGCTACATATGAACTAATCTTCGACTTTCTTGTCACATATCAAAAAAAAAAATAATTGCGATAAATCTTTTGAAATATGTCTTTTAAAAAGGGTGAAAATGATATTAATAAATGTCATCAATGTAAAAAGAGGGTATTTGAAATTGTAAAATGTGATATTGTTTGTGATTATGCGATAAAACAACGGCAGTAGAATACCGAAGGAACAAAGCACAAGATTACACAAATCAAAGTCCAGAGACAAGGCAAAAGCAAGAACACCAAAAGACGGAAGACCAAAGACACCACATGCCTACAAAACACTCGAACGCTACATATACAACACAAAAAACTAAAGCATTAACAGTGTGAACTCTCAATAAACAAGAGTGACATCAGGTGCCCCGGAAGGGTAAGCATGTCCTGCTCTGCACACAGCACATATAGCACATATCGTCCAAAATGCTATACTGATATCAATTAAGAATATTACTATAATTATAATTATCCAGTTTTGGTAGAGAACTTCGGTATTTAAAACATTTTTGAAAGTCTACAATATAAAAGGTTATCCCTAAAATGTCTTAAAGTTCATTACCTACTGTATATCAATTTTCATAATACAAGTGATGAAATTCATCTGAATATGTGAAATGTTTAGTAAAATAGGGGGGGATGGCGGGGGATGGGGGTGTAAGGTACTTCCTATTTATTGACACAAACTCAAAGTTTCGTGATGACAGTTCTGCAATAGTTATCATGTTTACATCGTTGATATTCAAGAAAGAACATCCCAATACTTCAAAAATACCTGACAAGTAGAGATGCAAAGACTTGGTTTACTATCATCTAAAATATCATCTGTTGAATTGATATCAGAAAACGTTTGTCCCGAAGTAAACTTCAATGGAACAGGGTTGTTAAAGTATTCTCTCAGCCCTCACTGAGATTGAACAATAGAATCTAGACAGCTAATTCTCGCTTGCTTCTTTAATAGTTTTATGCAACTTGTGTATTTATTGTATTATAAAAAATTCGTTAGGTGGGCGCTAAACGGGAACCTGTTCCACTATTACATGCATGTTATACTCATGTAAACATTCTTTAAAGAGATTGTAAATTAACATAAAAATGTAGGTTGAGTTTGGAATGTGGGGAGGCACGGGGGTATTTCAGCCCAAGGACAATTCTTACACCAGTTATCTAGCCACAAAAGGAAACGATACCTTTTTTCATCAATATTTTTAATCCTTAGAATAAAATTGTATATAAGTCACATGACTTTCATTTGGATTTCATTTGGTCACGTTCGATAAGACCGTTGGGTTCTAAAGTACAAAGCTGGTGGACCAAAAATTTTCCCCTATTCCCTTGTTGAGTCATGCCATTGATCGTTTTCTTCAATGATCTGTATTTTGATATCTTCGAAATATTTTACGAAAGGATATAGACTAAATGAACATGAGATCATAACACGTATGTTGACTCACAACAGGTATGCTCTGTCGATTGGAGATAGCGCATGACAGGACAGTTTCGTTTTTGTTATAAATAACAAAATACCGAGGTAACTGTGAATTTAGATTTTGCATATGCGCATTTCGACAACTTATGTCTCATCAGTGCAGATATAAACTCGAAACATTTGGAAAACCAAATGAACGGTATTTGTTTAATCTGATGATAAAACAGGTGGCAGTTTGTCCAACATATTATAAACTGCATGAACCACAAGTCAATACAAAAACAAATGTAACTAGATGCAGTTCTTGTTTTAGAGGATACAGGTGTGAACAAAAAGTAGAAAAAAACAAGAAGTGCTCATTACCAAAAATATAGAAATGGGAGGCCAAAACCAGTACCAAGGACATCTACCAAGTGCCATACGCACAGACATTTACACAACGGCAACATTAGCGACGGAATTGTTAAGTGAAATCTTTCATTTCACTAATGAAAATATGACTTTAATTTAACCTTGAATATTCGGAAACAATCGCTGTCTGTATCAAAATATATTTTAAAAAAAAGGAAATGTGTAAAAAAGACCGTTTTGCCTCAATTTAAAGATAAATAGTTTATGTATATGTTTACCTTCAACTGTTATGGATTCTTCTTTTGTTGTAACGGAAGAGGATGGCTCCCGCATAGATTCTGTGACTGAAAAGGTGACAAAAATATAGAATTGTTATTTTTACAATCTGTACATGTACAAGGATGACAGTACAAAAAGGCTTGTTATCCATTTTACAATGAAGACACTTCGAACGGCAAGGTAAATGTCTGCACTAATATAAATGTTTATTATAAAGGCACTGACAATAAATATACTGCAAATATGAAAAAGAAAGGAAATGGGGTAAATGTCAAGGGGACAACAACCCATATCCAGATTAAAACGACCCAAAACAAAGCATCTAGGGGTCACCGTACGGTCTTCAACACAGTGAGGAACCTCAATGTTTATACTAAAGACACTACAAATGTTTATACAGTAAGATATGGCAAATATCAACACAACGACTGTAAATGTCTGCAATCAAACTCTGTTTGTAACTACAACAAAGACACCGACATGTTTCATCAATTATAAACACTGTAAATATTCGAAATAAAGAATAGAAATGTCTTCAAAACATTCATATCATGTCATTGCTTACACTGTTAATGGTAAGACGAAATTTTATACATGAAAGTGCTTCAGTCTATGCCAAGTGTCCTGAAGTAAATTTCGGTTGAGTGTCGTCTACCGTACACTACACACAAAAGCTTATTACGGTTTGACAGCGAAAAATTTATAGAACTTCAGGGCAACGGTTAACAGTGATTATAAGAACGCCTTTGTATTTGACTTTATGCTTGTTAACGTTCTTGTATCCATACGTAAAAAATATGCATGTAGGGTTGCTTGAATTTTTGTTGCAGGCAAAACTCCTAACAACATACTGATCGTGTGTAAGAAACACTATCTTCTCTGCGTTGTGAATTGGGTATCGATAGTCCACCAGGAAATCCAATTGAACTCCCACTACAGATGAGCGAGATTAATGAAAATCACACTTCATTTAGAGCATTCTTTGACAACAATAAAAGTAATCAACTTCCTTACATCTATTTACTACAAGACTTTATAAGAATCCATACAAAAAGATTCATTGTGGGTTCATGCAGATGCACCACTTTGCAGTTTTCAGTTCCTCATTACTGTGTTGACTGCAGTCAGAGATGGCTTGAAAATTTACTGTGATAAATAAAGCTTACTGAACGAACGGTTTGAATCAGAAGGTTATACTTAACAAATCCATAGACCTCCTTTAAAAGCTTTACTTAACAAGTCTCACCCATTGCCCTGACATTCAAGCTTTTCATTTAAGCACTTTTTATAGAATCTTGCTACACAATAACTTGAAGGCAGTAATTGTAGATTTAATACATCAACGTTTCTGTGCTAGAATTGAGAACGCAGACGCACTTTTTTGGAGGAAGGGAAAAACAAAGTATGTTTTGTTAATAACCCCACTGATTCATACCAGAAGTACATTCACACTAACGTAATCAAGATGTTAGAATTCTTGATCGCAAATATTTGTGTTAAATTCGGAGGTTGCGCTTTACAACAGACAATACGGATTCCTATAGTAACTAATTATGCCCCACTTTTAGCTGACCTTTTCCTTTACTTAAGTTTTTACAGGGGCTTACACAAAGAAAACAAAAGCATTAACCCAGTCCTTCAATTTCAGCTTCCGCTACTTAGACGATGTACTACTTCTAAATAATCAAAAATTTAAGAATGTTATGTCTATCCCAATTAGCTTAAAATTAAACTTAGAAAAAATAACCAAAGATATACTCACTTCAGCTTCGTACCAAGATCTTTTGTTGTATATTGACGACGATAGAAAAATAGAATAAAAAAGATAACAGGAAACACCTTCAATGGCCGAAAAACATAGCCACATGCCAAAAAGTAAATGGAAACTGCACAAAAAAAAACACAATAAAAATACAAAAGACAAACGTAAACAAATATAGGAACTCGGGGCAGCCAGACTTGGTACCGACACTAGCAAAAGCCAGCGGTAGGGTTAAACCGGTTTATGGGTACTCAAACCTCCCCTTTCTGTGTCCCGTCTCCCTATTGTATAATGAAGTTTAAATTCAACTTCTTTGAGAAGCATCTTGATTGTAACTTCCTCATTGTCAATTTTGTTCTTTCTAAGCAGCATTATACCTACTCCTCCATCCAAGGAGTTGATTTTTTACTATCTAGCATGCTGTTTTAATGTGATTTTTCAATAGAGCAAAAAACACTGTCCCAAAACCTGCTAATTCAGATGTTTGTTCAGCCTTTTTTATTTTCATCCCTCACAAAACCTGCTAAGCCAGATATTTGTTCGGCCTTTTTTATTGTCATCCCTCACAAAACCTGCTAAGTCAGATATTTGTTTAGCTTTTTTTATTTTCATCCCTCAATTAATTCGATAATCGTCACCATTACATAATTTGAGAATATGACATGTCGTAGTCCCAAATGAAACCGATAAAAAATTAACAAGCGTCGATTTTAGGCTTATTTTCATGGGGTAAAGAAAGTGAAAATGATATCATTTGTTCTCCATTTGAGTCAGTATACCAGTTTATGTTTTTTTTATAAATAATATTGTATAAATACATTTTTCTTCTGTTCTGATATGACTGCAATATTCGAGAATATACTTAAAAATAATATGTCAACATCGAGGAAGCATATGTTCAATGTCCTATAGCGATGATACACAGATGTAGCGTTTTTGGACATATGTCAATATGTCAATGAATTCCTCTCAAACCGGTGCTAGATGTTATCTTAAACTTACTATGAGGTATGAACAAACCTCATTGTTGACTGTCTCATGTGACTTAGAGATTAAAAACAACAATAAAAGCGTTGTTTCGTTGATTGGTTCTACAATGTATTATATGAGACTTTATCTCATGTGCATTTACTCCATATCTTTTCAATATTAATAGCAATTGAGTTCCGACCATTGATTCACGAGCACATGTTGTCATTCTGTTTTGTGGATTTTACAATGTTAGTGCTTTTGCTTTTAGTGTTGACTTTGTGCTGTTCGTGAATTTCGTGGATATGTAGTGTCTTTAGTCTTATGTCGTCTGGTGTTCTCGTTTTTCCCTTGACTCTGAACTTTGATTTTTGTAATTTTTATTTTTGTTTCTACGGAAGTCTGCTGCCATTGTTTTCGAGAATCATTTTTAAGAAGCAGGAGATGCTTTATCAACCAGGGCACCTGATTTTACACATATGTATTTTTATTTGCTCCATGTTGTTCGTTGTGTATGTGTGTCCTGATTATGGGGATATGGAGTAAATATACATGTGACAAAATCCCTATGAAACATGGTAAGATTAAATAAATGTAACAACGCTTTCATTGCTTTTCTTCGTCTTGAAGTCACCATTATTCTTTTCTTTGCGGTAATCATGTGATATCTGTTTTATGGTGTTTCCGATGTTGGCACTGTCTTTTGATTATACGTTCTTTGACTGATGGTTCGGTTTTCACTACTGGACATTTGGTTTCACTGTCAATGACCTTTCGACAGCAATTTCTGTTGAGTTGCCACATCACACTACTCCTCGAAATATCATTTTCATTTAAATAAATTTAATATTATAGTTTCAAATCCGATTAGTATCCAATTGCATGCAATTCATGAAAAAAAATATATATATATATATCATACTGACCGTTCTCTCTTCCTGTTTGGAATGGCTCACAATCTTTATGATTAAGCCAAGTTGCTGCAACAGTAGAAAAAATTAAAACATTAAGAATTCCAAAAAACCGAAATTTGTGTTAAGCAGATAAAGAACAAATTACCAATATGATGTGAAAAGGGAATCCAAAATAAGCTAAAGACACAACTATGCAGTGGGGAGACACATCTAAGGTTTAAAACAATTCTTGAATTAAGAAATGTCAGTTTTTGAATAAAATAAGTTTTCGGGCCAACACCGAACTACTGGCTATTTGGTTGGTGAATACTCTTGGAGACTAATAGAAGTGACATCGGTCCAGTGGTAATAAATAGTAAAATACGGAATTAACTGCGAATTTTGTTACTGTATATGTATTTGATGAGACTTTGGTAATCGAATCGTATAAACAATTTTCACATTATTCTCATTCTGATGATAAAGTACTGAATTAAGATTAATGTGAATGTGAACCTAAGTAACCGATATTATAATACTGAATTCAAGTTGATGTAAATGTGTATGTGTCAGGATTCACATGATATAGAACTGAACTCAAATTGATGTGAATGTGTATGTGTTAAGATTCCCATGATATAGTACTAAATTCTGTTTGATGTGAATGTGTTTGCGTTAAGATTTCCATGATATAGTACTGAATTCAGACTGATGTGAATGTGTATGTGTTAGTGCTCGCATGATATAGTACTGAATTCAAATTGATGTGAATGTGTATGTGTTAAGATTCCCATGATATAGTACTGAATTCAGATTGATGTGAATGTGTATGTGTTAAGATTCCCATGATACAGTACTGAATTTAGATTGATGTAAATGTGTATGTCTTAGGACTCACATGATATAGAACTGAATTCAGATTGGTGTGAATGTGTGTTTTACAATTCCTATGATTTAGTACTGAATTCAGATTGATGTGAATGTGTAAGTGTTAGGGCTCACATGATATAGTAGTGAATTCAGATTGATGTGAACGTGTATGTGTTAAGATTCCCATGATATAGTATTGAATTCAGATTGATGTAAATGTGTATGTTCAAAGATTCCTATGACATAATACTGAATAATGATTAATGTAAATGTGTAACTGATTAGATTCCCGTTAATTAATTTCCAATTGAAGCCAAAATCATACATCTGGAATAGGAAATAGTTCTGAATTCAGATTGATGTCAATGTGTAAGTTTTAAGATTCCAGTGAAATAGTTCTGAATTCATATTGCATGTGTATGTGTAAAAGATTACCTAAATAACTTACTTTGGCAGTTCTTTGTCCAAATAATCCATTTAAATTTCAAGAAGGAAAAAAACGTTTCGGAATTTCTTTCTATGATCATTAGAGTAAACTTTGCTTTCTGGATAAACGGCAGAATGAACAATTTATTTTCTGAGCAGTTACACAAAACTGGCAACACTCTGTAAAATTCAAGTAAACCTTATGATGACCATTTGATTTTACAATATAGTAGCAATTGCCGGCAAAATAAGGATAAACTGCAGAATGAACATAAACCAGTACCCACTAAGTGGGTAAACCATTCGTTAGATCTCGCTAATGCCGGTACCAAGTCCAGATATCCCGTGTTTCTCCCGTTGTCTACGTTAGTCTTTTTTTCTTTTTTGCTGTTTTTCTTGTGAGCTTCCCTGGTAGATTGGTGCACGTAATTGTAATTTTCGGCCATCGTAGGTGTTTTCTGTTATTTTCTCCACATTAATTGGATTATGGCCTTCGGTATTTTTTTTTCATTTTAATGCTGCTTACGGAAGCATGAAGCATGGCCACAACATATTGTGTCGAGGCCACGACATACTAAGTCATGGTCATGAGATACTAACTCACTCCCACGACATACTAAGTCATGGCCAAGAGATAGCTATGTAGTGGCCACGAGATAGTATCTCGTTCCCACGATATACTCACTCTTTTCAACCACATACTAAGTCGTGGCCACGAGATACTTATACACCATGAGACTCACAAAAACGAGCTCTGCTCATATTCAAAGCTATCTCGTAGTCACGAAGTAGTTTGTCGTGGGAACGAGATAGTATCTCGTGGCCATGACATAGTATGTCGTAGGAACAAGTTAGTATCTCGTGGCCACGACATAGCTATCTCTTGACCAAGTCTTAGTATGTCATGGGAACGAGATAGTATATAATGGACAAGACATAGCTATGTCGTGTCCACAACGTAGTATCTCGTGGGAACGAGAAAGCTATCTCGTGGCCACGACTTAGTAAGTCGCGGGAACGAGATAGTTTCTGATGGGAACGACATAGCTATTTCGTGGCCACGACTTAGTGTGTCGTTGGAACGAGATAGTATCTCGTGACCATGACATAGTTATGTCGTTGCCACGACTTAGTATGTCGTGGGAACGAGATAGTATCTCGTGGACACAAGATATGAAAAACTAGAGAGTAAATGCCCCCGCCGCCTGCTGCCATCATCCAATGTTTTTCCTGGTGTGTTATTCAAATTTTGGATAAAATTTAGCTACTCTGTTTGTGTCTTTAAGACACATATGATGCCCCCGTGGTTGGATATTAAATATAGACATCTAATTTCTAAGCACTTGATAAACAAATTTCAAGAACTTAAAATTCAAATATCTGACATAACCAATCAGGATTTATCCATAATCGACCCCCCAAATGCACATATTTCAATAAATGGCTATGTCCACCTTCACCCAACAAAAAACACAAATTTAGGCCAAAATCAAAATTGTGACAATACACACATATAAAGTCCACGGCTAATCACTGTTAAAGGTAAAATAAATGTAGCTGAAATATTTTTGGGTGGATATAATAGGAATAACAGGTGCAGAACACACATTTTGATAAAATGGCAAATTCCAAGTTACCGCCTACCCCCCAAAAACAATTTTTTTTACCAAAATCTAAAATGTGACAATATGTTTATCTCAAAACTATATTTAATGCCATACAGCTCATTAAAATTAATGCAGATGGAGTTGACATATGTGTTATGGTCTCATGTTAATTTACTCCATATCCTTTCGTAAAATATTTAATACAGGAGTTTGTCTTTTATTGCAGTGTGGAGTTGGTAAAACAAGTCCCCGTGGTAGAGATGTATGCTCTTTATTTTTCTTAGATATGGTGTTCTTGTACATGAGATAATACCTCATGTGTACACTGTTCAATTACTATTATCTAAATTTACGTAAATTCTAAAACCGGTGGATTAACTCCCACCATCGTAGTTTTGTTCTTAGCTATATTTGATATTACTGATTTTTCGGATTTCGTTTGGTTTCATGCATTTTAACATTTTTTTCTAAATTATGGACTTCCTTTGTTTGGGTTCTAGTGCTGCTGATGAGGAATAAATTTCCGAAATGGCCATACAGCTCATTAAAATTATTGCAGTTGGAGTTAACATATGTGTTATGGTCTCATGTTCNGGGCAATAACTCCTACAAGGGTTTATGGATTTTCTTCAAAATTTCAGGGTGGGTAGATCTTGATATGCTGAACATTTTTGCAATTTGCACTTGACCTCTATCTGTTACACTTTTTGAAATAAAAATAAAAAACGCAAACATTTTGAAAATTTAACGGAAAAAGGGCTATAACTCCGAGATGGGTTTCAGATTTTCTTCAAAATTTCACAGAGGGTAGATCTCATCATGCTGATCATTTTTACTCCATGTCAGATTTTTGATATCTGTAACGGTTTTCGAGTTATTAGCCCAAAACTGCAATTTACCCCTATGTTCTATTTTTAGCAATGGCGGCCATGTTGTTTGACTAGCCGACTAATCAAACACAATTTTGAGAAGCCATACCCTGGTGATAATTCAAGTCAAGTTTGGTTACATTTGGCTCAGTGGTTTCAGAGGAGAAGATTTTTGAAATTGTTGACGGACAGACAGACGACGGACGACGGACCCATAGTGATGGCAAAAGCTCACATGGCCTTTTAGGCCAGGTGAGCTAATAAAAATCACAAATATTGAAAGGGACAACCCAAGGACAATCATGATCAAATTTGGTTTAAATGGTTTAAGTGGTTTAAGAGGAGATCTTTGAATGTATTTCTCATAGGTTGCTATGTCTGAATAGGTTAACCAATGGTGGCTGTCTTGGATGAGGTGCAAACAATAAACAGTTACGTTTGCATAGGAACGGAGAGAGCAATATCAAACATATTTTCATAGGAATGGGAACAGCTTTACCCAACATATTCACTTGGATGCATTAGGTACATAAATAGAAATCACAATCTTTAAGAGGGAGCATTAGAGGTTCATGATCAAATTTTGTTTAAACTGTTCCAGCGGTTTCAGAGAAGATCTTGCACTTCATATAAGTCCTTAACTTTAGTATGAGCTGGTGGTCATCTTGAACGAGGTATGAGCAAAAAAAAAAAAAAATCACAAATATTGAAGAGAATTATCTAGTGACTATTGTGATCAAATTTGGGTTGATGGCAATTTATGGCAAAAGCTCAACCCAGTTTTAACCAGGTGAGCTAAAAAAGTTAAAACTTTCTTCCCACAACAAATACAACTCCTGAACATGTTATTACATAAATCTATTAAAACAATATCACCTATTACACAAAGACAGTGTTCTAAGTATCATTTACAAATGGCTGTGACTGACTTTGAAAAGTAAAAATTTATATGTGAACGACCATACAAAACTATATTTGAAAAATAATATTTGACCCCTGGATAAGTTGAAGGAAGTTATTTTATTACACATATGCACTTCATACAGAGACTTTCAATAACCAAACTGGAGCATGTTGAGCCCTAAAGGTAAAAGGTGTAAGGGTAAGTAAATACATAGATAATACAATTTTGTTGAGGAGTTACTAAATTCAACTGACTGTAAAATCTGAAATAACTCACTTGTGTAACCAAAAAGTAGGTGTTTATGTTCTTTTTCTGCAAAGCTTCAAACCTCTTGCTTTCAAGCTTAGATGAAAGGTACTCTTTCATTAAATATTACAGAAAAATTACTATTTAGTTCAACTGTCTGTAAAATTTAAAAATTCTTATAGTCCATTGTGTATGACCTTACAATTTAACAATTTGAGTAAGCTGTACCTATTATTTTTTTGACCAACTGGTGTTGCTGGACTTCAACATATATTGGAAAAAGTTTTTGGTGGATTGCTTTTGTTCACTAATCTCACACAATCAGGATCCTTTTGAATTGTCCAACAATACTATTGTATATCAGTCTGTTATGGCCTGGGGAGGTTTTACCTTAATCTGTTGATGAAAATAGGGACTATAAATAGTTTACATTTAATGAAAAAATATTGTACTTTATTAAAATTCTTAAAATTACATAATTCAAAAATAAATATTGCAATATAAATAAAGGGAATTTGAATTAATTGTCATATTTTTCTTTCATTAATTAAATAGATTTATCTTTTTATAAGGTAATACTTTATCAAGGTAAAACCTCCCCAGGACATAACAGATTGATATACAATAGTATTGTTGGACAATTCAAAAGGATCCTAATTGTGTTTATTAGTAAACAAAAGCAACCCACCAAAAACTTTTTCCAATATATGTTGTAGTCCAGCAACACCAGTTGGTCAAAAAAATAATAGGTAAAGCTTACTCAAATTGTTAAATTGGTTACACAATAGGAACTAGTAGACCGGTAAGGTCATACACAATGGACAATAAATACAACCAAAAAAGCAATGTACTGGCACACACAGTTTTTCATACTTCTTTGTTAAAAACTAAATGAGGAGTTTATCTCACACACATGCCCTTAGTTTTGACACGTACACTGAAACCTATTCAACTACCGACAAACTTTGTTGGGTGTTGGTAACTAAAAGACAGCAAGATTCCACTAGACTTGTGTGTTTGTGAGACACTTGTATCTTCATCCATAAATATTGTGTTAAGAAATATAAAATGAAAGGAAATTTTGACATAGGCATAACCAGCAACTTTTCAGATAAATAGGGTATTACAGACAAGAAACATTTAGGTTTCATAATTGATAAAATCGTAGTTTCATAAAAAGCAGTTTTATATAAAAGATGAAATATACATGGGAAATAATAACTAAAGGCTCAGATACTGAGTCTGTATTGCTCACCTGACAAAGATGCTTTTAAGCCATGCCTATGCTGATGACCAAAAATATTTTCCCTATGTGATTTTCCCATAGGGTCAACTGTTAAACTATGTCCCGTGCTGGTGACCATGTTTTTTTATTGGATTGGAACGAAATGAGCAATCTTTGTTAAGGACCTTCCATACACCATTAATGTAAAGTTTGACTGAATTTGCTTCAGCGGTTTCAGAGGAGAAGATGAAAATGTGATTTTCCCATTGGGTCCAATGTTAAACTTAGTTTAATCGGATAGGAACGAAATGAGCAATCTTTGTAAAGGACCTTCCATACATCATTCCTGTAATGTGTGGTTGAATTTGCTTCAGTGGTTTCAGAGGAGAAGATGAAAATGTGATTTTTCCCATAGGGTCCAACATTAAATTATATTCTGTTCTGGTGGCCATCTTTTTTATCGGATCCAAATGAAATGAGCAATATTTGTTGAGGACTTTTAGTACATCATTCCTGTAAACTTTGATTGAATTTGCTTCAGCGGTTTCAGGAGAAGATGAAAATATGATTTTTCCGATAGGGTCCAATGTTAAACTTAGTTCCCCGCTAGCAGCCATTTTTTTTATCGGATCGGAACAAAATGAGCAATATTTGTTAAGACCTTCCATACATTATTCCTGTAAAGTGTGGTTGAATTTAGTTTCTGAGGAAAAAATGAAAATGTGATTTTCCCATAGGGTCCAATGTTAAACTATGTTCCGTGTTGGCGGCCATGTTTTTTATTGGATCCAAATGAAATGAGCAATCTTTGTTTAGGACCTTTAGTACATCATTCCTGTAAAGTTTTATTGAATTTGCTTCAGCGGTTTCAGAGGAGAGGATGAAAATGTGATTTTTCCCATAGGGTCCAATGTCAAACCTAAGTTCCATGCTGGCTGCCATGTTTTTTATCGGATTGGAATGAAATGAGCAATCTTTGTTAAGGACCTTCCATACATCATTCATGTAAAGTTTGATTGAATTTGCTTTAGTGGTTTCAGAGGAGAAGATGAAAATGTGATTTTTCCCAAAGGGTCCAATGTTAAACCCAAGTTCAGTGCTGGCGCCCATTTTTTTATCGAATCGGAACAAAATGAGCAATCTTTGTAAATGACCTTCCATACATCATTCCTGCAAAGTTTGGTTGAATTTGCTTCAGTGGTTTCAGAGGAAAAGATGAAAATGTGATTTTCCCCATAGGGTCCAATGTTAAACTAGAGCTGTCGGCGAATGGCAGCCAGGTATACCCCGCAAATTGAACCCTGAATCAATATGGCAAGTGTAAATTTAAGTGTGTGTGGACAAAATACAGTTGTGGACACAGTGCAAATGTGGACACAATACAAGTATGGACAAAATGATATACATCCCCCTTTTTTCTGAAAATATTAAAGACTAATTATCTCCCCTTTCAAAATTTTGGACAGCAACCATATTACTTCATGCACATCTTCAGCTGGTGTACTAAAACTGTGCAACATTTAATCAAAATCTAAGCAATGGTTTAGGAGAACATGCACTGACAAGGATCACCCTTCCCCTTTACACCGAAAATATTCAAAGACAAATTATCTCCCCTGCAAAATTTCAGAAAGCAACCATATTACTTCATGCATATCTTCAGGTGGTGTACTACAACTGTGTAACATTTCATCAAAATCCAATCAGCCGCTTAAGAGAACATGTGCTGAAAAGTTTTGTCCAACCCCCTTCTTCCAGAAAATATTCAGACGAATTATCCCCCTTTCAAAATTTCGAGCACCAACTATATAACTTCATGCACATCTTCAGATGGTGTACTACAACTGTGTAACATTTCATCAAAATCCAAGCAGCCATTTAGGAGAACATGCGCTGACAAGGTTCACCTCCCCCCTTTTTCAAGAAAATATCTAAAAACAAATTATCTCCCCTTCCAAATTTTGGGCAGCAACCATATTAATACATGCACATCTTCAGATGGTGTACTACAACTGTGTACCATTTCATCAAAATCCAAGCAGCTATTTAGGAGAAAATGCGCTGACAAGGTTGACCTCCCCCCTTTTTCCAGAAAATATTCAAAGACAAATTATCTCCCCTTCAAAATTTCAGGCAGCATCCATATTACTTCATGCATATCTTCAGATGGTGTACTACAACTGTGTAACATTTCATCAAAATCCAAGCTGCCGTTAAGGAGAAGATGCGCTGACAAGGTTCGCCTCCCCCTTTTTCCAGAAAATATTCAAAGACGAATTATCTCTCTTTCAAAATTTCAGAAAGCAACCATATTACTTCATGCACATCTTCAGATGGTGTACTACAACTGTGTAAACTCTCATCAAAATCCAAGCAGCCGTTCAGGAGAACATGGGCTAACAAGGTACATGGACGGACAGACAGACGTCCGGACGGACGGACAGACGGACAGGGTGATTCCTATATACCCCCCCTCCCCCAAACTTTGTTTGCGGTTGTTTGCGGGGGTATAATTATATTCTGTTCTGGTGGCCAACTTGTTTATCGGGTCCAAACAAAATGAGCAATCTTTGTTGAGGACCTTTAGTATATCATTCCTGTAAAGTTTGGTTGAATTTGCTTTAGCGGTTTCAGAGGAGAAGATGAAAATCTGATTTTTCCCATAGGGTCCAATGTTTAACCTAAGTACCACGCTGGTGGCTATGTTTTTTATCGGATTGGGACTAAATGAGCAATCTTTGTAAAGACCTTCCATACATCATTCCTGTAAAGTTTGGTTGAATTTGCTTCAGTGGTTTCAGAAGAGAAGATGAAAATTTGAAAAGCTAACGACGACGGACGCCAAGTGATGGCAATAGCTCACACTGACCCTTTGGGTCAGGTGAGCTAAAAATGTTCAGTGGCCAGCTATAAAATATTTTACCAGATATGTAGGTCTTAATATACATGATGAACTACTAAAGAAATTAAAATTATGAACAAAACTTCTGACGGCTAAATACAACCGAAGAGACACATAAGATTTATTACTCCTAAGCTAGAATGAATATACCAAAACAAGATAATGCTCAATGAAACTAAGTAATTGAGGATCTAAATTGGACATTACAAACAAAATTAGTGAAGTCTGGAACAACTTACTGGAAACTGTAATAGCTGGCAAAAATATATAGACATGATAAATTATGGGGAGACTGTCAGATGAAATATGAAGATACAAAATCATATAACTGATTAGGGAGAAGACATTATATAAATCAAATTATTAAAGTAGTGGAGCAAAATATAAAGAAGCAATTGTTCTCCTGCATTTGAAAAATACTTAAGAAAACTTAAGTAACAGGTAGTGAAATTAAAATATTTATACAATGACCCTGAAAATGGCAACATGAGCAACACAGTTCAGCACATTAAATATGTTAACACTCCAAAACAAAACAAATGTTAAAATTAAATTCAGCTGATTTTCATACAACTATAATTTGTATTGGACTTGATGGCAGGGAAGGCAAGTCCTCACATGCTTCACTGTTCTACAAAATACCAAAATGTTTTTTTATACCCTGTTTAATCATGTCTGTGAATTACATAAAATTTATAATAAATTATAACTCAACAATCTGAAATTCAAGATATACACAAAGACAAATTATATTTAATATTTTGTTGGTATTAAATGACCTAAACATGCAGTATGAGTTTGTGCTTATTAAAGAAGAGAGCATCTGTGTTTGCTTTCATTCAAAATGTAAAAGTTTATGTATGTGTTTCATTTCATTGATGAGGGATATACTAAGGATTAGTATCTAATGTTATATTTTTTGTGAATTTGTTAGTTTTGGTGTTGTTTTACTAATATTTTCTGCTCAAGTATCTTATATCCCAAGGTAGAAAACTTTCAGTCTTGCAATATCTAATATAGCTTTTAAACCTTTTTGGTCAAAATTGAAGGTCCCTTGTGATGTAAAAATTGAAATGGATTTTGACTTATGAATAAATTTTTAACTCCTTTTTTCAAGTTGAAAGAAAATGAGAAAAAAGGTAAAGTTTGGTATTACTAAGCCCTGTACCCACTAATCAATGTACAAATACATTGTGTTATTTAGACTGAAACTTTCAAATTGACTGTACAGTAATGCAGAGTAAAATTTTATACCTGATGTGAAAGTACCACCTCATTTCCATTCATAAGTAAGAATTTACCTGATCTTTGATAAATAAGTTATTAGCTTCATGTACAAGTCTATCAACATGTATAACATCCATTTTAAGTGTCCAGTCATTTTCAGCCACTATGGTCAATACTATCAAAGCCTCCACCATTAGCTGTCTGTATTCAGGTTGTGGAATGGTATTAAGTACTGTCTCCACTGTCAAAGCAAACTTAAATTCTCCAGGTGTCATCTGTAATGAGAAAATCTTGAAATAATGCATGTAGTAAACTAAGTCCTAATTCAATAATAGGGTCATTAAGTCTCGTCATCTGACACTACGATTTCACGATGAAATCAAAATTTGAAAACATTTCTCGCCAAAATATGACGTTTTCAGATTATGACATTCAAATTTTTGTTTGAAACATAATTTGTATTTGTTAAAAATGTAACTTCCGGGTACAAATAATGTGCCAGGAAGTTTCAAAATTGAATGAGACCCACAGACCCTTTACTGAACCTTTATACATCAACAGCCACAATGGGAAATTCTTTAGGTATTAAGTACTCAGGTTGTGAAATGACATTAGGTAGATCTCTTCTGTTACAGCAAACTGGAGTTCTCCAGGTACCAATAATTTTACTCAAACATATACTTGGGGGCAACCATAAACTTGCTATGATGCATAAGCACTTTCGTGGTATCAGGAAAAGTTTTATATCATTGTTTTCTATTTCTATGTTGTTATGGGATATCTGAATCTACTGCATATTTTCATAATAAAAAGTTTATGTATTTATCAACAATACAAAATTTAGGTTTATAGCTGTCCTTTAAATTTGGGACAGAATGATCAAAATTCATACATTTGTATATTATTTTCTTTGTAGAAATAAAATTTCACCAAGGTTAATCAATATTTAAGATTTCACCAATTCTATCAATATTTTAAAAGATTTCACCAAGGTTAATTAATATTTAAGATTTCACCAAGGTTATTCAATATCCAAGATTTCACCAAGATTAATAAATATTTAAGCTATCCTTTGAAGTGTCTGCAGATTAAATGATTACACATCAGACCATAATATACCAAGTAGAACATTATAAAAGCCACCATAAATTCAACTGACATAAATAGAACTAAGTACTGTGTGCATAAGATATGCAATACAGTGAAACCTGTCTTGAGAGACCTCTGCTATGAGAGACCGACCTCTTTTGGAAGACCACCACATTTTGTCTGCTCTGTGTAAATTTCATATGAAATAAACCTCTTTTGAAAGACCAACTGTCTTGAAAGACCACTTTCTGATGGCAGAAGGGGTGGTCTCTCAAGACAGGTTTCACTGTACTTATTTTGATTCATTTGTATTTATCAAATTTTCTTTATTTTTGTAAGGAAACATCACAATTCTTATAAAATTCACTATGACATATTTAGGACACAAAGTTGGAAGACTGGTCTTAGCCTAGTTGATTTACAGGCTATTTAAAATAATTATAATGCATACAAGCTGGTCTGTCATACTTCCATCACATCAAGAGTCATCATACTTCCTATGATTGATTCTTTAACAAACCGTCTGATTAGATCCTTTTAGCAATCATGACTTTTCAGTTGGGTAACAAATGTTGTAGGAGGATATTTCAAACCAACCAACTACAACACAGGCAGGCTGTCCTATCACATGTGTTAAGTCAAGGATATTTGAAACCAACCAACTATAACACAGGTAAGCTGTCCTATCACATGTGTTAAGTCAAGGAT
>MJUU01034024.1:8572-48404 GCA_002080025.1 Modiolus philippinarum | reverse complement strand
CACCCCTGGTTTTTCTACACATTGTTTTAAGATAACTTATATATCCCCAAGAACAATGAATTGGCATACCTGCAGATAAATCCTCCAGATTTGCCACATTTTACTATTGAAAAGTGAATTTTGGACAAATCTGAAATGCTGAAAATTCCGATTTTTCATCAATTTTGTACCAAATATTGAGTTTAATCTGAAAAGTGGGACTTAAAATGACAAATCATGATAAGATTAATGCAATCTTTTTTATATCCAATGCAAACTTTGCGGGTTTTGGTTATTTTTAAGAGAATATAGAAAAAAATGACTACTTTAGGGTGAATTTGTTGGGGCAGGGGTAATATTTTAGGTATTTAGAGTCACATTAAATACTCCTTGCTTTTCTAAACAATGTTTTAAGACCACTAATGTATCGCACAGAACAATTAAATGGCATATCTGCCGACATGTACTCTAAATTTGACATATATTACGAGTAAACAGTGAACGTTGGACAAATTTGAAATACAGAAAATCCCAATTTTTCATCAATTTGGGGCAAAATATTGAGTTTAAGTCAACAAATGGCTGTTAAAATGCCAAATCATGATGTTATTCATGCAACATTGTCATATACATGTATAACACACATTATTCGTGTTCTGATTATTTTTACACGAACAAAGACATAAAATTGACAATTTTAGGGAAAATTTGTTGGGGTAGGGGAAAGATTTTCGGTATTCAGAGTCACATTAAATAGTCCCTGATTTTCTAAGCACTGTTTCCAGACAACTAATATATCCTTTAGAACAATTAATTGGGATAACTGCAGATATATCCTCCAGACTGGCTATATATCACTTGTTAACAGTGAACTTTGACCAAATCTGAAATGTCGAAAATTCCCATTTTTCCTCAATTTCGGGCACAATGTTGAGTTTAAGTCAACATATGCCCGTTAAAATATCAAATCGTGATGCAATTCATGCAATATAGTCATATTGAACACACATATTGCGTTTTTTGAGTTAATTTTATGCGCACATAGACAAAAAGTCGACAATTTTAGGGAAAATGTTCGGGTAGGGGTAATATTTTTGGTATTCAGAGTCACATTAAACACACCTTGTTTTTCTAAACAATGTTATAAGACAACCAATGAATCGTTTAGATCAATTAGATGGCAAATCTGCAGATATATCCTCCGGATTTGACATATTTAACGATTTAACAGTGGACTTTGGACAAATCTGAAATGTTGAAAATTCCCATTTTTCATTAATTTTGGGATAAATGTTGAGTTTAAGTCGACAAATGGCTATTAAGATAGCAAATCATAAAGTAATTCATGCAACGTTGTCATATACAATACACATTTTGCGTGTTCTGGTTATTTTTATGCGAACATAGAGAAAAAAATTTACAATTTTAGGGAAAATTTGTTCGGGTAGGGGTTAGTTTTTCGGTATTCAGAGTCACATTAAACACTCCTTGTTTTTCTTAACAATGTTTTAACATAACTTATATATCCCTAAGAACAATTAATTGGCATATCTGCAGATATATCCTCCAGATAATGAATGTATAACGATTTAACAGTGAACTTTGAATAAATCTGAAATGTAGAAAATGTCCATTTTTCATAAATTTCGGGCAACATATCGAGTTTAAGTCAATAAATGGCAGTTAAAATACGAAATCACAATATAATTCATGCAACCTTGTCATATACAACACACAATTTGCGTGTTCTGGTAATTTTTATGCGAACATAGACAAAAACTTGACAATTTTAGAGTAAATTTGTTGGGGTAGGGGTAAGTTTTATGGATGTAGGAATTTAATTATACTTCAAAACTGCCATAATTTGTACCAGTTGTAAAGAAAACATTATGTACTTCCATTTTATTATTTGAACCACTCATAGATAAGATAAAAAAAGGGACAAAATTTTATCGAAAACGAAAATATTCAAAAATGTGTTTTATTTGTCTATTTAAAAGTGATAGTTTGGTCATTCAAAACATATATACATTATGTTAACATGCTTAATTTTTAAGAAAAGACATTGAAAGACTAAAACCAATTCCAAGAATTATGAAATGAAAAACATACTGGTTTCTAATGACCGTTAAACTTACACAATTTCGAGAAAAATCTTAAAATTTAAGTCAACATTTCGAAGAGGTAGGGGTAAGATTTTCATTTTTTATAACGTACTGGGTATAGAAATGGTACTTATGTGGCATATTTGTAAAGCTTATACCATAGGCTATCATTTTATACCATTTTTTCATAACCGAGAGGCACCAATCAACAATTTGAAGCAATTGAAAGAAAAACTTTGATCAAAAACGAAATTTTCCAAAATTTCTTTGGGTGGGTCTAAAAAGGTTCCTGTTCCAATATTGCATGCAGGTTATGCTCATGTTAACATGTTTAATTTTGAAGAAGGGATATGGAAGGACTGAAAAATATGGGTGGGGATCATAAGTGTGGGGGGGTACACGGGGGGGGGATTCCAGCCCATGGACCACAGTGAACAAATAACCAATATGACCTTAATATTAAGCCAAAATTAGCTAAGGACAGAGCTTTGCATGAGGAAGATACTCCTTAGTTTTCAACAAAATTTACAAATTATATAGTTTGAAACATTATGACTACATAGAGCGAATATCGCTCCGGCAGGTGAATACGTATATTTATACATCTGGACAAAAATAACACTTTTACGATGTTTGAGGAACATATTTTGAAAAGTTAATTTTTAAAACTGCAGCTCATTTTTACAATATATATGATATTTGATATGTGTATTGTAAAATATAACCCCTGAGCCAGAATATGATGCACAAAGCAGTTGCATATTCGGTCGAACTGGATGATATATTTCGATATACCAGTTTCAAAAAATCACATTACGGTCTTGTTTATCGTCTTTTATTAATGTATACTTGTATATGCACATTTTTTTTTGTCAAATTCTCCTAAGGTAGGAAATAGAGGGGAAACGGGGAATGTGTCAAAGAGACAACGACCCAAAGGGAGTTATAACAACTCAAAGCCACCATAAGATATTCAATGAACGGTGAGGAAACCCCACACCAAACGGCAGGTCGGAGTGGCCCCTAAATAAAGAGTAATCAAGTTCAGCGAAATAAACATCATCCTAGACTCCCAAAGACATAAAGTGAACTAACTAGAAAACAGGCAAGACACACAAAGGCTTAATAAAATTCCTGACTCAGAACAGGCGCAAACCTGCTGCAACGGGGTTAAACTAGTTTTACTGGGCCCAAACCTATAGCCAATGTGATAAATAAAAAAAAACAATCGTAACAATAGTAAAATTCAGTTGGCAACAGGACTTAGTCGATTGTGAAAAATGAAACTGAAAGAACTAAATATACGGACATAAACATGAAATCACAAGAGACTACCTACAGTTAACTGACATGCCAGCTCCAAACCCATTACCAACTGACAAAATAAGTTATGTACCATCAGTATACAGCTTCAATCAAGATCCCTTCCTGTGAGGAGTTTAGCATAATGATTTCATGTATATACCGAAATACATAACCCGTGTCCATGCAATACTGATTTTACATTCATTGAATTAAAAAAACTAATGTTTTGTAGTTATTTAATGAATAGCCGAACAATATTTTTGCCAGCCAACGGCATTTAATTTTAGAATATTTTGGTCGAATCGTTGTAGCAAGTCCCAAAAAGTCTGGTTTTCATTCAAGCAGCTCTCTTTTGTTTACACTTTCCCTTCCCGATCCCAGACATTTTAAGACGTCATAATTTGATTTGAAAAATTGTGGTTCTTCAGAAGTTATCAGGGATTGACCCAATTAGCGCCCTGTGGTTGTTTTTATGTTTTCATTGCCTTCTATTCGTCTTTTTGTCAGGCAACGGATGACACCGATTGTAACAGCTTTCTGTTAGTTTATTTTATGTTTGTTGACGACTCAACATTCATGAGTAAACAGCAACATAGGTAAAGCCTTGTCCGGCATTTAGCAATGAATTCCTCTCAAATTTGTGATAGGTGCCGTCCTGAACTTACTCTGAGGTATGAACAAAGCTCATAGTTCTAGACCTCATGCACTGCGACTTCAAAGTGAAGAACAGCGATAAAGGCGTTATTCCATTGCTTCGTATTCCGGGGCACCTGATGTCACTCTTGTTTATTGGGAGTTCACACTGTTAGTGCTTTAGTTTTTTGTGTTGTATATGTAGTGTTCGTATGTTTTGTGGGCATGCGGTGTCTTTGGTCTTCCGTCTTTTTGTGTTCTTGCTTTTGCCTTGTCTCTGGACTTTGATTTGTGTAATCTTGTGCTTTGTTCCTTCGGTATTCTACTGCCGTTGTTTGGTATTACCATGTATTTTTTCTCACCTGAGTTTACTCCTTATCTTTTAATTATTTACTTTAATTATTAGTGAATAGATATCTCAAGTACATGAAAGTATCTATAACAAAGCAAAACTCATTAGAACATCTGACGTAAGTAAACCCTCGTTTTAAAAAGTATAATACAATAAGATAAGAACTAAAGAGTATCTTCCTTCGGCAAAACTTTTTCCTCAGCTGATGTTGGCTTTACTTAAAGATCCAACTGGTCTTTCCACTGTTTGATTTTTATATGCATGAAGGGGGCATAAGCATTGGGAATGGCAATGTAGGACAATAAAAATTGACTGCAATTTCGATATTTTGCTTGGATCAAGTAGATATGTTAACTGATTAACTAGACATGATAAGGAAAACATAATGAGGCGTATTTTCTTTAAGGGAGTATAGGTGTCAGAAATTTGTAATTGGAATAAAAACACTGACCCTTTTTTTTAAGTGCTTTGAAAAAAGTACAAGATGAGCAAAATATTTTGAAAATCCATGTAAGAATTTTTGAGATACAAAACGTAAAAAAACAGTTCTCTCTAGATTTTTTCCTTCAATTTCCATTATCTGTTTATTTTTCTTAAATATATATGAGAATATAATTGGAATTTGATAAAAGTATGGAAATTGTTTATTTTATCCATTTTGATGTGACCTATGACCAAGAAATAAAAAACATTTCAAATTGACACAAAACGCTTATATTTCACTCACTCAGTCTGTATATATATAAGAATCAGTCAAATCGCTTCTTTGTAAGTCTATACAAAATTATCGACACAAAACATGAATAACATTAGACTAGTATTTAAACACTGTCAATTGTTTTCATAAATAAAAGGGTATGAATACGAAAACGGTTCGTACATGTAAATGAAAGCAAATTCTGATCACTTTTCGCCAGCAAATATGATGCTTACATTTAAAACGTTTATTTGATAAGAAATAAATATACATGTTGATCTAAACAAGGAAAGTACTTAGGACAGCAACTTGAAAGAAATACAATTATTAAGTTTCAAATCGGTTTAGGAAAACATTGGTGCCGAATATTAACAGTATTAAGCATATGGACTTGGATATAAAGAAATATATTATGAAGAATACAGAGAGACAATATATAATTATCTGAAAGGATGGGGATTGTGTGCAAAAAAAAATTAAAAGGGGAAAAGAAAAGCTCAGTAACATCTATAATGCTCAATAAGCTTTTGTGTATTACCCAAATATACATGTATATTTTCAAAAGAAAAAAAAACGATTACATAAGCCTCTCTCTTAAAATGACGCAAATTTTGTGTTGACAACTAAATTTGTTCTGTGTTTTTTGTTGTTCGTCAGATGGATTTTCCTTACTGGTCTCTCTCTGTCATATGCTTCTGACTTTTGTTGTCACTGATTTTTTATCCCCGCTTAGCGAAAGCGGGGGGATTATGTAATGCAGTCCGTCCGTATGTACGTACGTACGTACGTGCGTTTGTAATGCTCCTTGATAGCTCTGGAACTATAAGAGATGCAAATTTGAAACTCGGCACCATACTAGAGTATGATCAGAAGTAGCGCACTGTGGATTCAGAATTTAGGTCAAACGCCCAAGGGGCAAATTATCGGCGACAACGAATTTTTGCGACATCCAATAATTAAAGAAATTTCCAAGGCCATTTGGGCTAGAAAGTTGAAACTCTGGAATCAACTCACATATTATGTAGCACCTTCACAGAGGGTGTCGGAACTTTGGTATGACCCCTCAGGGCATGGACTCTAGGGGCTCCAAGAAACGAAAAAATCGATTCCGCTGGAACTCCTCTTACACTTTAAATCGCAGAAACATTGTAATATGGGTATAAGTAACACTATAAAAGTTATCTGTGCCGAAGGTTTTGGAATTTTGAAATTTCCCCTCAGGGCGGAAAAATGAGCGAAAATGTATTTCGAGATATCTAGTAATAAGCAAAATCTTCTGAAGTATTCATGTTTGGAAGCTGAAACTTTGTATGCAAGTTCGATTATATGCATCTCATTTACTGATGATAGCGAACTTTTGGTATGACCCCTGGGGGCATGCCCTTAAGGGGCTAAAACATGATAAACAATTAGTACTCGTCAGAACGACTGGAACTCTATATATAATTTCGATTTTGTGGTTTATATTTTCATGAGGAATTCTTGGAATTGTTCTTTGAATACGTTCTAAGCTTTTGGGATTTAGATTCCGGTGCCAAATTTGGTAAATTTCCTGAAAATGTTAAAGACTAATAATTTTTGAAATTTCAACAAGAAGTTTTATATTTAAGCAACTTTTTAATGTCATCAGCTAGTATGAATACTAGGATTTCAAAAATATGATTCTAATTTTGGTAAATTTCCTGAAACTCTCAAAGACCAATTATTTTTGGGAATTTTACCTAGCAACCATTTCTATTTTGATGCCTTATAGTATCAGTGATCATTTTCAATGGTCATATTGCAAAAAACTTTGATTCTAATTTTGGTAAATTTCCTGAAACTCTCAAAGACCCATTATTTTTTGGAATTCTACCTAGCAACCATATCTTTTTCAATTATTTAGAGTTATAATGATGAACATGATGAATTTCAACTTTCAGGTTGCAAGAATCTTTGATTCTAATTTTGTTTAATTTTCTGAAACTCTCAAAGACCAATTATTTTTGGGAATTTTACCTAGCAACCAGATCTTTTTTATGCCTTTTAGATTTAATAATCATTTTCAATGGTCAGATTGCAAAAAACTTTTATTCTAATTTTGGTAAAGTTCCTGAAACTCTCAAAGACCTATTATCTTTTTTTTTTTTTTTTTGGAAGTCTACCTAGCAACCATATCTTTTTCAATTATTTAGAGTTATGAATTTCAACTTTCAGGTTGCAAGAATCTTTGATTCTTATTTTGGTAAATTTCCTGAAACTCTCAAAGACCAATTACTTTTTGGAATTTTACCTAGCAACCATATCTTTGTTTATGCTTTATAGTTTCTATGATGATTTTCAATAGTCAGATTGCAAAAATCTTTGATTCTAATTTTGGTAAATTTCCTGAAACTCTCAAAGACCTACTGTTTTTTTTTTGTTTTTTTCTTTGGAATTCTACATAGCAACCATATCTTTTTCAATCCCTTACAGTAGTGAAGATCATTTTCAATAATCAGAGTGCAAAAGACTGATTCTAATTATGGTAAATTTCTGAAACTCTCAAAGACTGATTTCTTTTTGGAATTTTACCTAGCAACCACATCTTTTCTGATGCCTTATAGTATCAGTGATCATTTTCCATAGTCAGATTACAAAAATTTTTGATTCTAAGTTTGGTTAATTTCCTGAAACTCTCAAAGACTCATTATTTTTTGGAATTCTACCTAGCAACCATATCTCTTTCAATTCCTTACAGTAAAAATGATGATTTTCAACAGCCAGGTTGCAAAAATCTTTGATTCTAATTTTGGTAAAGTTCCTGAAATCTGAAAGACCCATTAGTTTTTGGAATTCTACCTAGCAACCATATGTTTTTGGTGTTTTACAGTTACGATGATTAATTTAGTTTCAAAAACACTTGTCTTTTTTTACAAGGGGAGGGGGTCCAAAAAGGGGTAGCGTGGGATCGCAATCTTTGATTGGCTGTTTTTCATTAATGGATAAAAACATAATCATTAAAACCATGGCAAGATATAAACTATTTATAAAATATTTTCAAGATATTTGATTCTTTTGATATTTGGACATTTGTTTTCACTTTTAACACTACGTATTTTATGAAAATCTGAAAATAAAGAAAAATACAAAAACTGCACGATTATTTATGCAAGCGCAATAACCTAACAATTATTTAATTTCCGTCCTCCATCCTATCCTTGATAAATAGTTCTTGTGAAATTATTATAGTCAGTACTTCGGTGCTGACCCGAAAGCCGATTCTATTTAAAACCTTACAATATCTAATTTTTGTAAATTTTGTTGAAACTAAGGAGTATCTCCCTCATGCAAAGCTCTGTCCTTAGCTGATTTTGGTTTTCTATTTAGATCATATTTGGTAATTTGTTCTCTGTCAGTTTTTAAACATCTTTGACATTATGGTCTTCCAAAAGTTTAGATTTTATCTGCACTGAAGAGACATAAATTGTCGAAATGCGTATATGCAGAATCAAAATTCACAGTAACTTCGGTATTCAGTTATATTAACTAGAGGCACTGACAAATGAATACGTTCTTACTGACAAATTTTCCTTTCCTTACATTCATAAGGTAGAGTTAGTGAGAACTGAACCGTCAATCCAAAACGAATAATCCAAGGACAATGGCAACATCGGAAACAAAAAAGAAACAGAGACATAACGTGAGTACGGCACAGAAAATAAAAATGATGATACACACACACAAAGATGAACAACACGGACCCAATAAAAAACCATAGGTGAGATCAGGCGCACCGGTAGAGTAAGCATCTCCTGCTTCTTATAGGACACCCGCCGTGTTTAACATGTCAAATCCGGTAGAGGAAACAACAATTAAGCTTCAAAGGGAAAGATCTGTTGTCATCTGGGTATCCCATAGATATCCCATAGCGGTCCACAAGATGGTGATGCCGACCGTAAATATGACTTGTACAATAAATTGAAAGCGTTAAAGTGATACAACAGACAAATATATAACATTGAAGAAAAATAACACACTAAAGATGAAAGATGCATAGTTAATTCGCACAAATAAAGGCAAAGAGGAAGTCTGATAGACCTGATTTATACATTACTATATCACTTAATCATTGCACACAATCAAATTAAAAATGATATAATACCCACTTATATAAGGAAAAATGACGACATTGTTCATCAATAGTGATTTAAAGTTAAAGTATCGACAAAGAGGAAGCGAAAAGACGTCACACACCTCAAAAAAGCTTACATATAACGAATAAGTATTAGTCACTGGTCCTTCACACAGTAGTCGTGACATATATAACAAAAACAAAACTAGACCATGTCGAAACTGGCGTTGTCGAAAGGGTCCCGCAATTTTTATCCTGAAACTCGGGGCAAAAGCAAAATCGAAAAAGGTGTGGACTCAGAATCTATTTGACAAACAACTGTGTTGATACAGTATTTGTAGCACACAGTAATTTAACCAAATAATATGATTTCATAGTCTCATATGATTTATAAAATTATTCCAACTGACAGAAGTAAAACAAATCTACGGAAGCCCATAGGGGACCTCCAAAGAAACAAAAATTTAAAAAAAATTATATCGTTATCTCGATATATATATCGATATCTCGATATAGTTAAATCGTTTTCTTGATATAGATAAATTGTTATCTTGATATAATTATATCGTTATCACGATATATTTATATCGTTATCTCGGTAATTTTTTTTTTCGTCATTTCGATATAATTATTTCGTTATCTCGATATAAATATGTCGTTATCTCGTTAAAATTATATCGTTATAACCATGTAACTAGTTTTTAATTTTTCAAGAAAAATTACGATTGTATGGAAACATATTCGCGTCGAACTAAAATACAACATATAAATCTAAGCATTTTTATTCAACCACACGACTATATGGTGAGGTATAAATATTTATAATGACAGTATATGAAGTAAATATACATGAGGTTTAGGTACCGAGGAACCGGTCTAACCCTACCGCTAGCTTTTGCCTGTGTCGGTACCAAGTACGGCTATCCCGAGTTCCTATCGTTCTTTATATTTGTCTATTGTCTTCCTTTGTGGTTTTTTAGTTAAGTTTACTTGTGAATTGTTGCATGTGATTGTAGTTTTCGACAGTTGAAGGTGTTTACTGTTTCTCACAAGTGAACGGACAAATAGACAGGCGGACCGACGGACGTACACGTGTTCAATATGAACGGAATATCTCGCCACTTTGTATTTCGGGGTTCAGAAATGGGATGAAACATGCTTTTGTGTTTAATATTTATTATATTATTAATTCGTTCATTATGGTTTATTATTGAAGCACAAAGTGGTCAGATTGTGTCCGTCTGTGGTAATGAAGAACAGCAATAAAAGCAATGTTCCATTACCTGGTTTTACCATAACCCTCTTTGTCCTGGGTACCTAAGGTACATAAATACCCATACAAAGAACGATACATCGCTGGATCTGGCAAATGCTCTACAAAACCTATATCTAAATTGCTAACCTCCATCTTGACAGCTGTTAAAGAGGGCCTTCAAAAATACTGTGATACTTGCTTTTCAAGAAGCGGTGTAAATGAAACGTGGATTTTGAAAAACTCAAAAGATCTACTTGACATCTTAAACTCTAGATCATTATCACACTGTAACAGCATTAAAACGTTCGACTTCTCCACACTTTACACTACTATTCCTCATGTACAAATAAAATCTCGGCTGAAAGGTTTAATTCATAGATGTTTCTCACGTAAGAACGGTGAACGAAGATATAGGTACATTGTTGTAGGTAGAGTTTCTGATCGACAATACTTTTGTCCAGTTTGGAGGACTTGTTTTTCAACAGACTATTGGCACAAACTGTGCGCCTCTCCTAGCCGATCTGTTTCTTCACTCTTATGAAGCTGAATTCATCGGAGGGCTTCTTCAAAATAAAGATAAAAAACTGGCACAATCCTTTAATTTTAGCTTCCGTTATATAGATGATATTTTGTCGCTAAACAACCCTCGCTTTGGTGATTTTCTTCATCTGATCTATCCAAAAGAGCTCGAAATTAAAGATACCACAGAAACTTCTACATCAGCCTCGTTCTTTGACCTTCTCCTTGAAATTGACAACAGAGGGAGACTTCAAACTAAGCTGTACGACAAACGCGATGACTTCAGCTTTCCAATAGTAAACTTCCCTTTTCTTTGTAGCAACATCCCAACAGCGCCGGCATATGGAGTTTACATCTCCCAGCTCATTCGCTATTCAAGAGCCTGTGTTCGATACAGTGACTTCCTTGATAGAGCCCGGTTGCTCACAAATAGGCTACTTCAACAAGGGTATGTTACCCAAAACTTGAAGTCATCCCTCCAGAAGTTTTACGGTCGACATCACCATCTTGTGGACCGCTATGGGATATCTGTTTCCTACATGACAACAGATCTTTCCCTTTAAAGCTTAATTGTTGTTTCCTCTACCGGATTTGACTTAACTACCGGATTTGACATGTTCAACACGGCGGGTGTCTTATAAGAAGCAGGAGATGCTAACTCTACCGGTGCACCTGATCTCACCCATGGTTTTTTATTGGGTCCGTGTTGTTCATCTTTTTGTGTGAGTGTCTTCATTTTTCTTTTCTGTGCCGTACCCATGTTGTGTCTCTGTTTTTTTTTTTCGCCTTTTTTGTTTCTGGTGTTGCCATTGTCCTTGGATTGTTTGCTTTTGGATTGACGGTTCACTTACTTTAGAGACTTTGTATCATGCCCATTTACTTCACATTATGTCATTATTTATTTTTGTGATATAACTCACCATTTCGTCATGGGGTGGGGATAAAAATATTCATTTTTTATGTAATTTCTAAGTTGACAATGAACTATCATATAACTCAATTCCTCCTATGTAACTGAATAAAAAATTCGAATGTAACGCGGATAGGTTTTCATACAATTGTAGTTTTTCTTGAAATATACCAAAATAAAAATATCGTCATAACGATATAATTTTATCGAGATAACGATAAATTTATATCGAGATAACGATGAATTTATATCGAGATAACGATATAATTATATCGAGATAACGAAATAAATATATCGAGATAACGATATTAAAATATATCGTGATAACGATATATATAATTATATCGAGATAACGATATAATAGTTTCGAGATAACGATTTATTTATATCGAGATAACGATATAATTATATCGATATAACGATATATATATATATATATATTTCAAGAAAACGATATAGTTTATTTTCATTTTTGTTTCTTTTTAGGTAATATTTGGTTTACATTTAAAAATTCAAGTATCAGCAAACAGGAAATGTATGCCAAACAAACTTTAATACAACTCAATACTACCAAGCTTCAATACAAAACTTCAAACCATTCCCACTTATACAAGCCAAGAAATTCTTGACGAAAATTTAGTTTATAGTTAAAAATTTAAGTAATCAGCAAACAGGAAGTGCACATGCAATAAACTTGAAAATCGCTTACTCAATACAACTCATCATATCAAAGCTTCAGACCAAATTTTAAATCGTCCCCACTGATACAAGTCGAAAAAAATCTTTGATAAAAATTTGGTTTATAGTTGAAAAAACTGAGTATTGAGAAACAGGAATTGGACACCCGATAAACTTAAAAATTGCTTACACAATACAACTCCTCATTTCCAAGCTTCAGACTAAATTTCAAACCATCACCACTTATAAAAAAATTTTCGACGGAAAAAAAAGTATTGACGGACAGACGGACTGATAGACGGTCCGGACGGCCTGAAGGACAAAGTGAAAATTATAGGGCAAACGTATCTCGATGCGGGGCCCTTAAAAACAAAAACAAAAGCTCAAGGATGTCTTCGAAAGTTAACTAGGCAATGAAATAATATCATTTGAAAAAAGGTAATTCTATAGTTTTTAAACCTTGTTGTACCCCGATAATGTGTCCGTCTATTCGTCCATATGGCCGTTCGTCTGTACCCAGAAGGTTCCGCATGATAACTTGTGAATAAAATGCGATAAATTGTTCAAACTGTGTATGATGATTTTTTAGCACAAAAAAAAAAAATCAAGCCACAATCGATTAGGGGGTCAAAAAGATCAAAGTGGTGGTGTAAGGGTTATCCGCCGATTAAAACTTTGAAATCTTGTGAATTTTGGCTGCACCGACTGTGACCAGCATAACTTATTGTCTGTAAGCTTGGTGTGTAAGTTTTTTATTTTAAAAATCCTAGCCAAGTAAATTGTAAACTGTAAAACGCAGCCCAAGGTAAATTTTGGGTTGAACAGTCTGGGGTTTCTGACCACAATATTACATACATTCTTCAAACATGGTACGTGAAGTCCTGACTATAAATTTTGGCAAGTATAATTAAGTCAACAAAAATATAAGGTGCTTTTGAGTTAGTTCTGCCATTTTTGGAATATCCAAATTCATGTTTGAAAGTATGAAATATTGTAGAAAAAATAAGATGATTAACAGTACTTTAGGAAATTGAAATTAGATATTCTATCAAATTTTGAGTTTTTGAAAAATCCAATTCCTTTTCATTGCTTTGTTTGAGCATGGTTTGATACCATACAAATATATACTAAAACCGCTTGACTGCAATAAGGGACATTAAGGAAAGAACTCGGCGATTTGAGGTTAGAGACTACTGTACCTCTGTTTGTAAGGGCATTTATTTAGCTTAGGTACAGTGTACTCACTAAACGCAAGGCAGACTGATGTATTTCTGACTTGCACTGATATAAAAAGGGACAATTAAATTCTGGTTTTCAGAATGTCCTCCATAAGTTTTGTAACAGGTCGGGAATAATCCAAATTGAGATGATGTATCCCTATATTGGGATAAACGTTTATATTCCAATTTGGATGATTTCTTAGGTATTTATGAATTAATGTTTCATATTCAAATGGAACGTAATGAAATAAAAATGACACATTGACATTTTGTGACTGATGTTGCATTTTATGTGCAGACTATTTCAAAACATTTAATTTAATATTTCAAATTGGTCAATGATTAAATCCCGAAAACAAGAGAAAATGGAATTCTGTGAAAACGTATAGGAATCCGACTGAAGTTAAGCTTGTGAAAATATTCAAAGCTATTGTAGTTTCAAACATCATAGTCTTGGTATTTTTTACACGGTCAAAGGGAGGAAACTGTCGAAGAAATCAAAACTTTTTCTGCATACTTAATTTAATTTATGGCGGAGAACTATATTTTGTACACAAACACAGCGGTTGTGAATGGAATTTCCTTTGACAAAAATACATTTTTGTAGCAGAGAATAACTATCAAAATGACTGATTGTATTCAGTTATAAATCGATCAGCGGAGAAATTGCAGCTTTATTCTGACAACAAAATTATACGGAATAAAAGACCAAACCGTGTAGATTTATAATTTTTATGTGTTATGATGGGCTATTTTAAAACCTGTAAAATGTAATTCACGAATGACTAGCCATTGGGATAGTACTATTTATACTAAATGGGATTAGTCCTAATCTGTGTAAATTCAGTTGCCAAATGAATTGTAAATATATGGAATCCACAACCGCGTCGAGTGAGAAACGACATTTCTACACTAGAGATAGTTAAATTTTCAAATTTTTAAACGTGAGGCTTGCCGAGCGTTTAAAATATTTGAAAATTTATCTATCGAGAGTTAAGAAATGTCGTTACTCGCGAGATACGGCTGTGGATTTTAAAGAGATTTTGGACAAAAACATGACCCCTCTTTTCTGATGATCGGAAATTGATGTATTATTTGAGCGTGAAGTCATCAGGCATGGTCGCCTTTTTTCATGACGTCACAGTGTAAAGTAAAAAAACGGCAGAAATATTTGACGTCATAATTGAATTTCAATCAATGAACTATCGAGAAGGCTCCATGCACATGATGGTTAACATTTTGATCTCCTATGACCTGAAAATGACGAGAACAGCATAAGAATTAGAGAAACAAATTTCTTACGCTGAGCAGTCAATGTAGTGCTTTATAACAGTTACAAAGCTCGTATGAAACAAACAGATAATTTGTAATGTAAACAAGCTTAACTTTGACAATTTCGAAAAAAAATATATATTACTCAACAAAAGAAACGATACACAGTAGAATTTGTAATGTTTTGCATTTCGCAATTTAATTTTTTTTTTCATTTAATCGAATATATGTATTCAACGCCAAAATGCGTTTGTTTATACAATTTGTAAATCAATTCCAAAACGGGTACGATGAAAATCCGACATTGTAGTTTTTCGCCCGATGATCGAGTTCGCCGATGGTTAAAATTGTTTGAAATAGGCCTGAGGAAATCATGGGCGACATAGCAACAGAGGTGTGAAGTCGGCCGGTTCGAAAATGTTATGGTTTGGTAAATTACGCATGCAAACAGAAAATCCGTACAATGACCTTGACCGTGACCGGAGATGGTTCAGAAATTGTTCGGGAAATTTGAATTTGGGACATAATATTAATCCTTACATGCAAGGATGTCAGCGTTTGTAAGAACATTTTGACAGTTAATTTTATGTTTGTTGACGATCCCGCATCCATGAATTAAAGGAAATAAAGACTTGGATGTAGCATTGTTCAGCAATTAGCAATGAATTCCGCTTAAACCGGTGCTAGGTGTCGTCTCGAACTTTCTTTGAGGTATGAGTAATGCTCAGTGTTGAAGGCCTAATGGTGACTTCAAGATGAAGAAAAACAATAAAAGCGTTGTTCCATTGCTTGGTTTCAAATGTTTTTGTTGGAATTTTTTTCTCATTTGCATTTACTCCATATTCCTTCATTGTTAATTTTAGACGGGAGTTTGTCTCTCCTGCAATGTGGAGTCCGTAAAAAGATTCCCCGTGAGAGAGATGCATGCTCTATATACATTTCAGTTATAGTGTACTTGTTCTTAAGGGACTTTCTCATATGATGCACTATCATTCTTTCAAATTTTGGCTTTTTAATTTTTTGTAATTTAAAATTGTTTTTCTGACCACCTGTTAATTGTGCCCATGTCTCATGATTTTATTGTGCCAAGTTTTCTTACAACTGGCTTGATGAGTGCCCTGTGGTTGTTTTAAATGTTGTGATCGTCTTCTACTAGTCTTTTTGACGGGCAAAGGATGACAGCGTTTGTAAGAACACTTTGCCAGTTAAGTTTATGTTTGTTGACGATCCTGCATCCATGGATCAAAGGAAAAAAGACATGAAACCGGAGCTAGGGGCCGTCTTGAACTTGCTATGAGTTATGATTAATGCTCATTGTTGAAAACCTAATGGTGACTTCAAGATGAAGAACAACAATAAAAGAGTTGTTCCATTGCTTGGTTTTACCATGTTTTTGCAGGAATTTCGTCTCATCTACATTTACTCCATATCCCTTCATTGTTAATGCAAAAAAAAATCATTTTGTTTACGAGTTATGTTTTTTTCTGCTGGAAAGTCAAAAGGTGTTTTTGATAAAATCTGTGTATCGTTTCCTTTGTTGAGTAGTATAAATAAAAATATAAAAATATAAATATAAATATGTTGTGCGATGGCCACAAATTAACTATGAAACAAAATAAAATGGTATAGTTGGCCACAATTAAAAGATAAAAAACACAAAATGTTCAAATTAAAAAACACATAAAAATGACAAAAATGGAAAGAGAGAGAGGGAAGACTGCCCAACGTTTTGGCCTATATGGCCTCCGACTAGGGGACTACCGGGCTAAATACGGAGAAAAAGATGGATATCACGAGAGAAGGCAGACGATGGCGTGTCACAGAAATTACCTGTAAAAATCGTGCCAAATCTTGAACTTAATCAAAAACGAGAGCTAAAACATTAGTTAGCTGTACTATGCAAATATTAAACTTCAATACATAAATAATTTTATAAAATAGACTGCTTCTTAACATTCATGCCAAAGGGTCGAGCAGTTCCAAGAAAATGGATGATTTTTTGTTCAAGGAACTGTCGTTTTTCACCTGCACTAGTTTGTATAAGGACAGTTACATGCATGTCCAGAATGCTGTGGTTAGCTCGCCGAAAATGTTCACCTACTGGGCAATCCTTACCATTGGTGACGCTCTGTTTATGTTCGACAAAGCGATCACCCAATCTCCGGCAAGTCTCACCCACATAGATCATGTTACAGCGTTTACAGCCTACAGATTTTTACAGGTAATTTCTGTGACACGCCATCGTCTGCCTTCTCTCGTCATATCCATCTTTTTCTCCGTATTTAGCCCGGAAGTCCCCTGGTCGAAGGCCATATAGGCAGAAACGCTGGGCAGTCTTCCCTCTCTCTCTTTCCATTTTTGTCATTTTTATGTGTTTTTTTAATTTGTACATTTTGTGTTTTTTATCTTTTAATTGTGGCCAACTATACCATTTTATTTTGTTTCATAAATAAAAATATATCAATTAAATGCATGCAAATGGTAAAAAACAGTCTGATCCGACCGGCATAATGTAAAAGATGACCATTTCGTTTGAATAAGTATATAAATGAGATGAAGTCACTAGATAAATGCTTGGAAGATACACATTTTTGGGGATTACAAAGTTGTTGACATGGTAAAAGCACAAGATTCTTCTGACACATATATGCAAATTAGGGTTAATAAGTCTAATCAGTTGAAGCAATGGTTTAATCTTAATTAACATTGAAAGTTTTCGGGATTTTTTTTTTCTCGAAACATTAGAAATTATTTATTTTCATACTTGTTATCTCTTTACAGTAACCTTATTACTTCTGATTTTTCAGTTTTCCTTCGGCTCGCTCATTAAAAATCTATTTCTATTTGATAACATGTATTTTGACTTGATAGGAAACAATTCCAAAAGATTTTTGAGTTATCTCTCAGTTTTGTTGATACTGAGTGTTGACTGTCAAAGCAGTTGTTTATTGACAAGTGTAATCCAAGTCATGTTTATATCCCCGTATATTACCCTATTTCCTTACCGTTAGATATTCGCTGTGTAATTGAAGGTGGTCAGTCCTTTTTGGATATAGAGTTCAATTATTCGTATTTCTTGTATTTAATTTTTGCTCATACATGGCAAAATGTTTTATAGATTTAATTGAAATTTCTTGAAGTTTTCTTCAAGAAAACATATCTTATCAAGCTTTAAATTGTTTTGGACGTGTATTATATGATCTGGAATATGTGTATTATGTGAAAAAAATCATCTAATATATACAGTGACAACTTTGGCAAACTAATAGAAAGCTGTTTTAAAATCTATAATTTCCTCCTACCTTTCTTTACATTGATATTATACCGTTTGTGTGGTATAAAGTGATAACAATTATTTGCATCTCTATACATATTTGGTGTATTATATAACATGCATCTAATATTTCCTATATATTTTACGAAAGGATATGGAGTAAATGAACATGAGACCATAACACATATGTTAACTCCAACTGCAATAATTTTAATGAGCTGTATGGCCATTTCGGAAATTTATTCCTCATCAGCAGCACTAGAACCCGAACAAAGGAAATCCATAATTTAGAAAAAATGTTAAAATGCATAAAACCAAACAAAATCCGAAAAATCAGTAATATCAAATATAGCTAAGGTCAAAACTACGATGGTGGGAGTTAATCCTCCGGTTTTAGAATTTACGTAAATTTAGATAATAGTAATTGAACAGTGTACACATGAGATATTATCTCATGTACAAGTACACCATATCTAGGAAAAATAAAGAGCAAACATCTCTACCACGGGGAATTGTTTTACCAACTCCACACTGCAATTAAAGACAAACTCCTGTATTAAATATTTTACGAAAGGATATGGAGTAAATGAACATGAGACCATAACACATATGTTAACTCCAACTGCAATAATTTTAATGAGCTGTATGGACATTTCGGAAATTTATTCCTCATCAGCAGCACTAGAACCCATATAAAGGAAATCCATAATTTAGAAAAAAATGTTAAAATGCATAAAACCAAACGAAATCCGAAAAATCAGTAATATCAAAAATAGCTAAGGACAAAACTACGATGGTGGGAGTTAATCCTCCGGTTTTAGAATTTACGTAAATTTAGATAATAGTAATTGAACAGTGTACACATGAGATATTATCTCATGTCCAAGTACACCATATCTAAGAAAAATAAAGAGCATACATCTCTACCACGGGGAATTGTTCAAAATTAGATAATATAAGAATCAATCACACTTTCACGAAAACGTAGCGATGCTATGCGCAGTTAACATAAAATAAGAAATAGAATTATGAATAAAGAAGAATTAAACATATAAACTTATGATATATAAATGAAAAGTTCTACACGTTATTCCTAGTCAGGTATTTGGAACGCCCCCCCCCCTCTAAGATGACAAAACGTAAGTCTCCAGTCTTCAGTCTTGTTTTTCAGATTGTTAGTCAGAGTAGTTATACTGTATTAATACATTTGGGGTAATTTTTCTTGTTTAATGTGCTGAATCTCCAGGTATTAAATTTTCACTACATTTTAATTAAACTGTATTACAATAAAGAATTTTAAAATATCAGTCCGTTTTGATAAAACGAACCCATGCATATACACTTAATACTGAAAAATTGAATGAAAGCTAAAGAAAAAAATATATATATATACATATGCACCGTACTTTTTAGTACAATTCGACACTGGGTAATGCCAGACTTACCAAAAAAATCTAATATAAAAAGGATATGAATACCCTATCACAAAAGACAACATTTGATGAAAATTCCAGATAATCGTATTTCAAGATTGTTTTGGATGAAATGATTATTCCTATACATTCTTTCTTCTTTCTTAATGACCACACAATAGAATCACAATATGGCTGGAAGGGAATAACTAGGGCTCTTGGTACTGTACTTCAATCTTTTTTGAACGTGGGGTTCCAGGCTAGAACACAAGGCAAAAGGCCTCTGGGCTCCAATACAAGGCTTGCGGGCTCCACTCACAGGGCTCCGGATTCTACTCACTGGGCTCCGGGCTCCACATTCAATGTGCGGGCTTTGATGGAGCTATGTAGCCCTTGTAATCACCCAATTATGGATTTTAAAGTTCTAAGGATCGATTTCACAAGAAAGAAGCCAGTATATAGTCAGAAATTACAAAAATTATTTCCTCTCTTTTAATATGTTATGTAAGAAACCTGTTTTCTGTATATCATATTATAAAAACTGAGTTATGTTTTTGAAACCTTAGCTAATATAAATAAGAATTTCTATCTAAAGATGAGTTCAAACAACAGATTTGACAATAATACATCTAGTCTATAAGAAGTGCTATTCAGCGTAAACATAAACATAAACATTTATTTATTCATACTAACTTTAAGCAGTAAAGTGAATATTACAAATAAATAATTTCAGTATCAGTAATATTATTATGCATTTAAAGAAAATTCATTTCCCATATGTAAAATTACAATTATCAGTCCGAGTGCGATTTTGACCATTTCCATGGGCAAAAAATGATTTGTAAAATATATATCAACTTAATTTTTTGCTATAGAAAGCCAAGTACAGGCATTACAGTAAAAAATAATGGCAGTAGAATACCGAAGGAACAAAGCAGTGGACTTTACAAAGATCGAAGTCAAAAGATATGGCCAGAACGAGACAGAGAAAACAATAACGTTAGACGCAGAAAATAATGACGTTATGAAAATGAAAATGAAAATATCACACAAAATTGTTTCACAATATTCACTATTGTTGCAAAATATAATATTGCTAATTGTTTTTGAGTGTAAATAAATAACAAAATACCGAAGTTACTGTGAATTTAGTTTTTGCATATGCACAATTCGACGACTTATATCTCTTCAGTGCAGATCAAATCAAAACATTTGGAAGTCCATAAACCGAAAAATATGTAAAGTTGATAGAGAGCAAAGTACCAATTGGATCTGAAAAGAAAAGCCAAATTCGTCTCAGGACAGAGCTATGCAAGAGGGGGATATTCTTTAGTTTTTAACAAAGATTTTTTTTTAATTTAGATATTGCAAGTTTAAATATTATTAATAATAAAATCGGTTTTCGGGCCAGGACCGAATTTATTTGAGACTATAGATATTGGTCTTATGAAGGTGAAATTTTTTGAAACAATTTGAAGGATGGTGGTTATTCATCTTTGGCTTCAGACAAAAATTACTAAGAAATTGTTTCATTCGGATTTCTTGAAATTGAAAATATTATTTCAGACTGCTTATAGATGGGAAAATGTTTGATAATTTGATTGACATTTTCACGAGGATATTGACAAAACATATCTTATGAAGCTTTAATTGATTATTTGATCTTATCATCAGAGTATGTGTTTCTGATAAAGGACACATCTGATATATATTGTGACAACTTTACATTCATCTACCTTTCATTCATATAGACATTACACCATTTGTTTGGTATTTAGTGAGAACAACAATTTACATCTCTACTTTGTAATTAGCTTTTTGATGTATATGATATGCATCTAATATTTCCTATGTACGCTTCGATTTCATAAATAGTTTGTTTTTATGTGGTATATATTTATCTCAAAAGGTCAGGAATCCCGTCATTCCTTCTTACTGATATTTGAGGAGATCGTTTCAGCCTTCAATCTTATCTCGAAAGTACCGTAATTTCCCTTGAGGTATTTGATAGCAACTAAAATGCCAAAAGCGTAAGCATTCAGTCTTGATTTTCAGATTGTTAGTCAAAGTAGTTGTATTGACACACTAGATGTTATTTTTCTTGTTTAATTGTGCTGAATCTCACTACAATAAATTTATTACAATTTTTAATTATACAGTATCACAATAAAGAACCACAACATGTCAAATCCCTTTTTCTTAAAACAAAACCCTTATACACTTTATACCGAACATATGAAATAAAGACCAAAGAAAAAAAAAGAAGAAAAAAATATGCACCGTACTTCCTAGTAAAATTCGAGTTTGGGTAACGGCAAATATAACAAATCTGATAAAAATATGAATACCTCATCACCAATGACAACCTTTACTAAAAATTCAAGATAATCTTATAGATGACTCCGGGCTCCAACCTTTTTAACGTGGGACTTCGGTCTAAAACCCAAGGGCTTAAGGTTCCAACAATATGGCTCCGGACTCTAACATTAGGTCTCCGGGAATCAACACTAGAGCTCCGATCTCCACATATAAGGGTCCCAGGCTCACAGAAAACTTTGTAGACTTTGTTAATATCTCTATTTGATTATCCCTACAATCTTTCTTCTTCAATAGAGACACCATGGTGTGGATTTTTCAGGTCACGAGAAAGAAGTCAATTACACAATTTATTTTTTTTTCTCTATAAATATTTCATGTTGCATATTATATGAACGCTATCTAGCTTTCCATGTTTGCGTTTTACTGTCAAGTCTTTTAATTGTCACCTTTCTGTTCATCTTATTCTTGTTGGATAACACCGACTGTGTTTTGTTTTTTACAAAACAGTAAGAATTTTCTATATTCTTTTATCCTGATCAGGTAAATGAATGGATTTACCAATGGTGTAATCGTTGCAATGGAAAAACCTATGCCACGAACCCCTGTTGACATTGGATACCAGAAACTAACAATGAGAATAATACAAATGGGAAAAGTCGCAGATAAGAAACATAATGTTATGATTACCTGAGTAAAGCTAATCCTTCCAAAGTTTTTGGACACAAATGAATTTGGGAATTGTTTTTGATATTTATATATTATTATTATCAATATAATTGTAGTGATTATTACGGCTATCTGAAGCACAAGGGTCAAAATTCCAAAGTAAAGTGATACTGTCTGAATATTATCGCTGTAGACCAATCCAAATAAACACTTCGAAATTTGAACTTTTTCATCTGCCCATACAAATGGAACTAGGCATGCTGGGAAACTTATTATCCATGGTGTAATAATTAACGGTAAATAAATTGACCGTTGGTCCAATGCTGAAGCTTTAAGAAAGCAACAAATTCTATGTATATTTATACTAGTTATCTGTATTGCTGAAGAAATCAATGCAACGATACGTAGGTAGATGATCATTTGACAATACAAATAACTTTGCTGATTACTGGAATGTGGGTATGTGTGCATGCAAACGGAAATGCCACACAGAAAATCTGTAATCGCAAGACTCAAAATTGGTTTATTTTTCAATTTCTTTCTTTTTATGGAAAATATTATGATGATCAAAATGACGGGAATGTTAACGGTAACAATTAGAAATGACAATGTTAATCCAACCGTTCCAATAATGTTAGTCGTTTCCAGGATGTGTGATATATTTGCTGTGGAATGATTTGTCATGTTTATAGGCTGATTGTAACATTCAAGTTCTATGTTGCATTAGTATCCAAACTCATAATAAGCAAACGACAAAAGTGTTTTAATCCACCATTGCTATTCCTTGAAGATACTAAATCGGCCGAAATTGCATCTTTTGGTCATATCTATGCTATTAGAAATGTGTCCAAAGCAATATATCTTCATTTGAATTTACTGTCTTGATAAACATTTACGTTTATATTACAAGGTGTGCCTTACTTGTGACGATACTTCCATTGGGTAAGATGAAACCCCTTGTGTACTTAATAGGGCGTTCCTTATTTCTAAAGAGACTTTTCATTGAGCAAGTATTGTTAGAACCGTTGTATCCAAGCACCTCCCGATCCTGTCAATCAATTGATTGTTTGACTTTGTGTTAATATGGCAGACAGATAAGTCATGCTTCATCTTATTCTGGTATTTATACACTTAATATATCAATATATAAAGGAACAAAAAAATCATAATTCACACAAATATATACAATGAGGACTCTGTTAGCTAGCAGACAAGATTCTAATAACAGAGGAAATATATCTTAATATAACCAAATCATTATTTCGATTATATTATTAACATATTTGTTCAATAGTAAGCTGCAAAACACTTTTGCAGTGAGACAAAACATTATTTATTCCATTTTTTAAGTCAGTCTCATACCGAATAATGATTTTTTTTTTTTGCATGTACTCCAATATCTGAATATGTTCTTAATCGGTAGTCAATTTTGATAGGGTGCATACTTTAACGAAATATGATTAGAATCGGGGCCATCTCAAATACATTGTGATTAAATTTGTTTTTTGTTTGTTTGTTTTTTTTTAATTAGCCTAGTTGTTTCAGATGAAACGATCATTTAATGTTTTTTTCAGTAGGGTCCAATGTTTAGCAATGTTCCCTGATATGTCATTTTGGATGACAGATCGGCACTAAAGTACCAACTCTTGGTCAGAACGTCATAAGAATCATTCATTTTATGTTTAGTTTAAATCCATACAGTAGTTCTATACAAGAAGATCTTTGTATGTATTTCACATTGGGTCCAGTGTTCACCAATGGGGGGAGGCATGATGAAGGATCGGCTCCAAAGAAACAACACCTGATCAGCACCTCACAATATTTTACGAAAGGATATGGAGTAAATGAACATGAAACCAATACACATATCTTAACTGCAACTGCAATAATTTCAATGAGCTGTGTGGCAATTTCGGACATTAATTCCTCATCAGCTGCACTAGAACCCGAACAAAGGAAATCCATAATTTCAAAAACTGTTTAAAATGCATAAAACCAAACGAAATCACAATAGTCAGTAATATCAAATATTGTCAAAGACAAAACTACGATGGAGGGAGTTAATCCTAGGTTTTAGAATTTACATAAATTTAGATAATAGTAATTGAACAAAGTGTACACATGAGATATTATCTTATATACAAGTACACCATATCTAAGAAAAAAAAAGAGCATACATCTCTACCACGGGGAATTGTTTTACCAACTCCACACTGCAATAAAAGACAAACTCCTGTATTAAATATTTTACGAAAGGATATGGAGTAAATGAAAATGAGACCATAAGCCATATGTCAACTGCAACTGCAATAATTTCAAATTATCATTCGTGTCATGTTTGATTTAAATCAATTTAGCAGTTATCTAGAATATGATCTTCGCATGAATTTTCCATGTTGGACGACAGGTCAGAACCAAAGTGACAACATTGCCAATTTTGGTTCAAATACATTCAGTGGTTATCAAGAAGAAGTCCTTTGAATGAAAAAATTACGACGGACAATGGATGACGATGCAAAGTCAGGTGAGCTAAAACAAAAGATGTTATTTTGTCGATAAACGCTTTTTGTCTGTTTTCTGTAATATAGTAAATAAATATTAAAACGTTTTAAAATAAACTTTAGATATAATGGGAATAATTTAACAATATGCATTTGAAAGGGGTTAGACACTCAGCATCAACTCGCAAGCCTATTTTGAAAACGGTCAAAACGGGGGGGGGGGATTTATCATCATATCAATAATCTTCACATTGGTATGAAAATTAAGATCTCCTGTTTGACTATGTATAATTGACTTAGTCCTCGAATTAGACATGAATACCACAAATCAATCTTAAGGTGTCTGAGTGGTATTATTCTGCCATTTTTGTCTTATACTTGTTTATTTAGGTATCAGTCATAAAACAAATTATAGAAATAGACGTTTTAAAATGCAAAGAAAGTTAAAAGTGTTTAAAATTTTTATTTTTTAGCACTTTTACTATATTTTCATTACAAAAAACGTGAACTAAAACATATGAGCTTTAAATCTATTGCTGGATTTACAGAACACAGAAATCATGCAAGAGACATAATTTGATAATCTAATTAACATAAATATCGAGGAAACTTCCGAAGGTGAATGGGGACAAAACACTCGTTGGACAGTTTATAAACAGCTAAGCCGAGTGAAAGTGACGCGGACGAAATCTAGGAAACTGATTACGCCATTTTAATGATCTGAGGATACCCCCCCCCCCTGAACAAAAAATGCCACAGTGACGACTTTTTTTGCATGTCAATAGGTGATTTGCCAATTACCGACTTTGGTTCCTTTCTTTAAAATTTTGACTCAATCAACGTCACGTGACACCGGACAGGTTGTCACATTTACCGAAGAAACCCTTATAAATCAGTATTCTGGTATATGAAATCTATTGGGATATAAAGCAAATCAAACAGACACATAAAAGGTCATATTATTTTGATAAAGTTCATCAAAGTCGAAGTTTGGAATCCTTACAGGTCAAGAGAAAATAATTTTTAAATTTTGGTTAGTTTACGTTGGAAACTAACCGTGTTTGTCCGGTCTAGAGTTGCTTCCCTTTGTCCAAGTTTGTAAAACGCGAGGTCAAATTCGGGAATTCCGTTTGAATTGGCAAATGGTCTATTCTTTTCAGATAAATAAATCTCGTCACTTGACCTAGTTTTTATGGCTAAGTTATCAGTTATAATAAAATGTTGGAAAATCAGACCATTAAAGTCCACAAAATTTTGATTTTTGACATAAAATTTTGGAAAAATGGAAATTTTTGGAATTTTAAGTATTTTCACAATTTCGGCTTTCTGACTTTTGGATCGTTAAAAAATTAATATTTATCTAATAATTGCCAATACCATAATGATTTATGATATGTTAAAGTGACACAACACCTTTTTCCATAATTATTACTGCATAACTTGTAAAAATCTTACGATTTCATTGGATAATCTGACGTCTCTATATTTGAACAGTTATTGTTTACCTTGACGGCAGGATACTATACTTGTCGACGGGACTATACCTCACATGACTTCTGGTTTACTGTACTTTGCCTGCTTTTCATTTTGATTTCTTTCATGTTATGTACTAAATAAATTACGGACTTCTCCCTCGGGAACCGTTTTCCTCTGGAGAAGTCCATAATAGATTAATGGTAAAGTATGCTTTTCTTTATCACTTTGTGAAAACTCTACCTCGATCTGTTAAGTGGTTTTGTAGAGTTTTTGTATTCGATTTTTCTCAAATCTTTATCTCAATACGTCATAGATACTTTAACTATTTGTAAATCACGTGATTGTTGGGCAAAAATTTCGTATCATTAACCATTTTAGATCACTACGATCTACCAACTATTGCAATTGAAAGTGTGCATTCAAAAAGCAGTTACAAAATCTTCGTTTTATTTCCTTTGCATATTTTTTTATATGAAATATCCACAATGATGCATCCGAAATGTATATAAAATCGTAATGAAAGGTATTTTCTTCGCCTGCATTTATTGAATGAAAGATTGAATATGTTCGCACACAATAATTACACAAAAACGTAACAAAAAACAACAGGTTACATTTCGGGCATTTGAAACCTTTGATGTAGAAGCGATCACCAATATTCGTTTATTGCTACTTAATCCATCCCCGGTAAAACTGTACGTACAATCAGGGTAGCAACTAACTGTACACAGGGTAGTGCAAAACAAACCAAAAATAGGCATGCAGACGAAAAGTATCTTCATTATTTGATGCTATTTGTATCATATTTATATGTGTATTGGCAATTGTACAGGAAAACTACACTATAAACCTTTATTTGTCTCAAATATGTAAGCGTATATGTTTTTAATAAAGTCACAATAACCAAAATAGTTACTGTACAAAAAGTCAGGGTAGGACTGAGCGTACAGTTGGTAGCGACTAAGCAGTACACAAGGTAGGACTAATTGAATATTTTTCTAATCATTGTCATACTCCCCAAATAACAGAAACGGTACAATTTTGCACATTGTTGAACATATTTGCATACTGTTTGCCAATGGAGACATCATATTATATTCAATGGCGTTGTTTATTATATTACGCATAAATAAGTTTTCTATTTGACATATTCTCTTTTTTTTCTCTCCAACAGACATCAAAAACACATCTGGTCTTCTTTGGGGGATTTCTGAACCATGTTGTCTTAATATATTGATGTGTGGAACGGCAAACTTTATTCTAAAGGTGTGCGGGACATAATCACTGTGTAGAACATAGACCCTCATGAACCATTCCTTCATTTTTAAAAGTATCCATATACCTTAGAAAGCTTGTAGTCGATTATCCAAAACTGTTACAGTATGATTCTATATTTGTATCTCATTTGTACCTGATACCTCAGTTTTCATAGGGGTTCACACTGCTAGTGCTTTAGTTTTGTGGCGTTCTTGTTCATTTTTGTTTATTTGTTTTGTCTTTATCATACTGTCTCAATTCGTGTTGCTGTGAATTGCCGTGTTGTTGGATTTATGATTTTAGAATTTCCCCTTCGTTTGCCGATGCATTGTACTGTGTTTTCATTGGAATACCAATCGACAACATACAAGAATAATAAAAATGCAATAATATAAATACAAATTTGCCATCCTCAGAAATGAAGTCTGCCACATTTTGTCATAAAAAGCATTAAAATTGGTAATTAGCCTTATGCAAATGTTAGCAGGCCCGTTTCGGGAAGACCATTTCGGGAAGCCGGGATCGCAGAGTTAAATGGGAATTCGAGATTTACTGAAAAATTAACCGGGAATTTGAGATTGAAATGAAGAGGGAACTGGGAATTTGGGATTGAAATGAAGAGGGAACCGGGAAATCGGATTTTTTCGATCGGGAATTCGGCATTTAAATGAAACAGGATGAGAGAAAGGGCACATTTGTCTGTCGGGAAATCGTGATTGATAGTTACCGGGATTTCGTATATAAATAAATGTCAAACCTATAATAATAAAAAGTGCTTTAGGCCTTTTAGCTTGAATTATCAATTCCTTGGTCTTCCAGAAGAGTGAAGCACTGTTTACATTTGACTCCACTGGTGTGTCAAGTAAACATTCTTTGCTACTCGGAAATTCGAGAAAAATTCATTTTATGACTGGGAATTTGGGATTTCGTGTTTTTGGTCTGGGAATTCGGGATTAACCCCCCCTCCTTTCCTCTATCATACGATCACATACGTTTATCATTAACTGGTAAGGATAAATCTGTTTGACAGTATGTTGAGTTACAGGATGACGATTCATCGTCAGATTCGACTATTTAAAGAAGGGAAGATAATTTGAACTGATGTGTCTTTTTTGTTAGTTTCTACAGACACGTTTTGTCTTTTATTTGGAGGGCTGCAAACTGAGCAGTCATCAACAATCATAAGTGTCTAAGCTGTCTATATCACATGGCAGAATTTGACCGCGTTGGAACATTCTTTTAAGAACATAATACGTTTAGACTGATATGTAATCCATATATATGTCATAAATATACTGAAGTATTGGAATATCGGCTACGTTTCTCTTATTGCAGCATGTTCACATATAATAAGTGTTGCAACTAATGGGTATCTAGAAAAGGATTTCCTATCCTGATCATATGGTAATAATAAGATGACTGTGGTTTAGTGTGGTGTTTTGTCCTTCATCTACAGACTTTCATTATTCCATAAATTAGTACAAATAAACAAAACAGCTTGGAGCAACTGCATATTAACATTTAGGTTCCATTCAGGGTGAACATATACTCTTTGTAGGGCATAATACGCCAATAGTCATACCCTGCGTACAGTTAAAACCCTACCCTGCGTACAGTTCGACATTTAGTTAGTCGCTACCTACTGTACGCTTAGTCCTACCCTGATGAAATTGCGTACAGTAAAACTTTCGCTAATTATACAGTTATTAGCTATCAAAACAACCTGCAATTGACACATGATTGGGATTGGCACCTCCGAATCTCATATTTATAATCGAAGTAAAGTAAAATGTCCGTATAAAATGGAAAATTAATCAACTCACTTTTCGTCTGCATGCCTATTTTTAGTTTGTTTTGCACTTCCCAACGTACAGTTAGGCGCTACCCTGATTGCACAGTGTACAGTTTCACCCGGGGTGATTTCGTTCATTTGATAATTGGCCACATGTCACCTTGCAGGTGTGAAAACATTGTTGATTTGAGAAAAATCATTTACTTGCGATGTTTCTGAATACAATGAAATACATGTACACAGCGAGTCGATGCAAACAGAAAATAAACAAAGAAAACTGATCGAAGTTTTAAAATTATAGATAAGAACTAGCTAATTTTCTACATGAAAATTTTAATCAAAATGACCACAAAATGAAAATGTTAATTTAGTAATGTTTTGTTTGCAAGTTTTCACGGAAATCATCTTCTACTAGAAACTAATTGTGCCTTCGATTTTGTAACATTTCGATGGCTTATTAATGTATTCGTTTTTTTAACATCCACATCCACAATGAAAGTTTACAAAGACAACGTATGATAGCTTCTCCAGTACATTACGAAGTCTTGTCAAGGACGTATATTTAGAATATCTAAATATACGTCCTTGGTCTTGTGAATAATTATTTCACAGAAACAAACACATCAATTACCGGTCGGCATCCAGAGTAAATCTTGTATTTAATGACTTAGTTAGTTAGTCACCTGGCAGACAAACAAGATGTAAAAAGACAGTACACCCATTTAATGACAATTCAATAAATCTTTTGTATATTAGTGTTCTGAATTAATGCATCTACCATATTTCAGTAAAATGTTAAAATAAAAACGTTTGCAAAAATGGGATTTTACATCTTGCACATTACAGCGGTCGTATAATATCCATGTCGCTTTTTAGAGCTTTTTTACAGTTTTCCGTTGTGAATCAACAAAGCAAGCTCGAGAAAATTAGTACGTCGAGTAAACTGGTAGTTTGACGAGTATTTCGACGGATAAATGAATTTTAAAATGTTCAACTCCTAAATCAAAAGTGAAAGAATGGCGGTTGTTGACATGAAAGGAGAAGAATTAGTGCATATTTTCCACAAAATCCATTTACTACACAAATGGATGTGCTTCGAAATGATGTACTTGTAAGCTATGTATTGCAAACCAAAAGATCGTTTTAAACTAGAATATATTTTGCTTCACTAAATACACCTGACCTGGGACTAATATATTAGTCCAAGACCTGACTCGTAATTTTATTTTGGACATAAGATGAGATTAACTAGTATGATTTACGGCCACTTTGTCAAAATTTTAAGTTGGAAGTCCGCCTCGAGCTACTTTCTTCGTGAGTTTGAAGGGAATACTTTTTCATTTTGGCATCTTTTTTTTTGTTTTGTTTTGTTTTGGTTTTGTTTTGTTTTGTTTTGTTTTGTTTTGTTTGATTGTTTTGTTTTTTTTTGTTTTTTTTTTTTTTTTGTTTTGATTTGTATTGTTTTTTTTTTTATTATTTATAAGCGAAATTTTCACTCAGTCGGCTTTTGCCTATGCAATCTTCACGATCGGCGAATTATGCTGTTGTAACAAACTACATGGGTAAAAATTTTATGGAAGGTTTTCCTACCAAAATGTGCAATAAATATTACATACATAATCTGTTCTTACGGATATTATTTATACATGCTTGTTCCGAGTAAGGTCAATGCTTTATATTATTTTCCTGGCGAAAAAAGTCCACAGAAATGAAATCACGGCAACACACTTCAATTGTGTATGGACTTATAAATTGTCCACCACAATATTCCTGGGACTGCCAAAAGACACCTGTTGTATATTCCATTCAAGAAACTATCTCCGATCTGCAGGTGACCTTCACAACATGTCTCGTGCGAGCATGTGTCTATTTGACGCACAATATACGATCATATAATCTGACACAATTTACAAACGTTTGAAACAAACCAGTCTGTTTTTATTAAAATAAACGAAATCATGTCTGGATATGGTATAATATGTATGCATTATCGCGTTTGATTATGTCAAATTAGATTTACTCCTCAAGAGAGACATACGTTTCATGAGGAAAATATATATATCGAAAATACTCAACTTGGCTTAAATAAAAATCATCCTTCTTGACATAAAATAAAATTTTATGTCGTCGAAATGCTGTCTCTCTGACCATTGTAGTTTACTTTTTTTTCTTTATATTGCGGTAATTAGCTATTCATTACTGACCATTCGTCGATCTGTTCAAAATGGCTGCCCCAATAACCAAATAAAAATTCATTTTTTTATCCGCTTGTAGTACTTTATCTGTTAAACTATAATATTAATATCTGAGTATTATGAATATTTAATGTATTTAGAACAACATATCATTTTGTAGTGTAGTTTCACTTTAACAATAGATTGTGTGAAAAAAATAATAAATTTCAGACTTATCGTAGGCTCACAAATGTCAAAATTAGCACCACAACTCCCCTTAAAATTAAGGGACAATTAAAATTATTCTGACTTTAAATGATAAAAAGGTAATACCTCAAATTCCTGTGTGTATGTCACTATAACTAACATGCAGAAGACCATTTAAGTAGATTTTCACTTTTTAAGACTTCTCTTTTTGGTCCTTCTGCCCGACATTGTATGCAAAATGGGAATTGTTTGTTTTTTAGAATTTTTTGATATATAACTTGAAAAGGTTGATAAAATATCGTTTCATAACATCTTAACTATTAGAAAGTATGCTTTAGTACATTTTAGACGATAACTACAGTCTCATAAATTGCAAACATATTACCCATTACCACAAATATTCAACACAATTTATTTCATTTTAATCAACTTGAATAGCCTAAACATTGAATAAAGGTCAACTGACATATCATTTTCAAATATCAAAATATACAGAGACTCCCTTATAGCAGACCATTACTGCGGTTTATGGGCAGTTAAATACGAATATTGATGCAAAATTGGAATTTTCGGATTTTTAGTTTCAGTTTAGGGTTTTCATCATCTCACAATAGGAAAGCGAAAATATATCTCTGATAAAGTAAAAATAATGATTATTTTGTAACTTTCAGTAGATATTTTATCATTCAAAATGTCATTTTAATGAAATTATCTCTTGATTGTTACCCAAAAATATAAGACTGGTCTTTTCATGTGAAGAATAAGTTTGAAATAGAGCAATAGTATGTTCAAAATTACATACAAACTGTTACTTTATATGTTTTAATTTATATAGCTACACAAAATAATTGCAACTGACCTTTTTAATTCGTCATTATAAGTGCAAACAAAAAGATTTTGATAACAGAAATATTAAAAAATATCGGAGTTTTTGGATTCCAGAACTTATAAGTTGTCGAAATGCGCATATGCAGAAACTATCGGTCCCTGGGGGTATTGATAACCCCAGAAGCCAGTACTTTGGTGCTCAACCGAACGCAGATTTTTTATTTTTTTGGAAAAATGCAAGATTCTAAAATTCCACAAAATTTTGATCAAAACTAAGGGGTATCTCACTCATACATAGCTCTGTCCTTACCTGATTTTGGATTTACTATTTAGATCCTTTTGGTAATTTGTTCTCTATCAGTTTTTACAAATATTTCGGTATATGGATTTCCAAATGTTTTGATTTGATCTGCACTGATGAGAAATAAGTTATCGATATGCGCATATACAGAAACTAAATTAACAGTAACTTCGGTATTTTTTTATTAAATATATTTTTGCGATTAGATGACAAATATGTCTTTGTATTAAAGACATTGGTCAAAGACTAAATAGATATGTACAAAATTATACTTATCTTTTTTTTTAAGTAAGTTAGAGCGATTTTAACTTTTCAGTCCATCGGAAACACTAATCGTAGCACTTCCAGATTTCCTTAAAAACTAAGTAATTAGCACTATATGTCTATAAATTGATACCAGTCTTTCCATTTTTCAGGCACTCCACTAAATACAGTTTTATCAAAATTCTAACCCCTTTAAAATACTACGGCTTCATTTCGTGTATGGTACTCGGTAGATGTCCTTGGTACTGGATTTGGCTTCCTATTCCGACATTTTTGGTAATGAGTACTTCTTTTCTGCATATTGTTTGGATTATTGCTTTCCATAGTATTTGATTCTAATGCTGCTGATGAGAGGTTACTCCTTGAAACACGTGTACAGCATAACAAAATTTTCTGTTTTTACGCAACTTTGGTATTTCTGTTTTCTAGTAAGTCTTCATGGTTTAATTCACATGCATTTAACGGAAAAAACTAAATGAGACATCGCATTAGTTTCAGTATTTTAAGCGTAATGAGTAAATGTTTGCTTTTTTTATTTTAATTATAATATAACCGCCGTAATTAAAATCTTACTGATGCTTCTTGTGTATTCAATCAGTGTACAGAGATGGCTAAATTATGGCTGAGACCAGCTTAATTGCAATTTGGCAAATATACGCTGCATAGTTGACAAATTCAACAATTTAACTTTGAATTTCGTAAAATTCTGAAATGAAAAAAAATCCCATTTTCACGAAAATCAGACAAAATATTCAATTTTACCCATATTTTGGCGTTAAAATTGCATATTATGAAATATCTAATGCATCTTTTGAAAGGAAAGTAAAACAGTAGTATGTTCTGTTCATATACGTCTAAGAGAATCAAACATTTGACATTTGGTGTTTTTAAGTTCCATTTTGTTGGGGTATGGGTAAAATTTTCGGTATCTAGAGTCACATTGGACACTCCTTGTTTTTCTAACCAGTGTTGTAAGATACATTTTGTATCGGTTAGAACAATACATCGGCATATCTGCAGATAAATGCTTCAGATTTGCCACAAATACCGATCTAACAGTGAATTGTGGACAAATCTGAAATGTTGAAAATTCCCATTTTTCATCATTTTCGGACAAAACATTGAGTTTAAGTGGGATTTAGAATACAAAATTATGATAGAATTCATGCAACATTGTTATATACAACCCAGATTTTGTTTATTCTTGTTATTCATATGCGAACATAGACAAAACATTGACAATTTTGGGGAAAATTTGTTTGGGTAGAGTAAGATTTTCGGTATTTAGAGTCACATTAAACACTCCTTGTTTTTTCAAACAATGTTTTGAACTAGTGTGTATCGCTTAGAACAATTAATAGACATAAATGTAGATATATCCTCCATATTTGACATATTTAACGATTTAACATTGAATTTTTGACAAATCTGAAATGTTTAAAATTCCCATTTTTCATCAATTTCGGGAAAAATATTGAGTGTAAGTAAAAAAATGGCTGTTGAAATACCAAATCATGAAAGATTCATGCAACATTGTCATATGCAACACATATTTTGCGTGTTCTGGTTATTTTTATGCGATTAAAGACAAAACAATTGCGAATTTTTGCGTAAATTTGTTGGGAGTTGGTAAGTTTTATGGATGTAGGAAGTTTATGTAACTTCAAAATTGCTATAATGTTACTAGTTGTAAAGAAGATATTATATACTTTCATTTTATAACCATGCACTTTTTCATGAATTTGAACTACTCATAGAAGAGGCAAAAGAAGGACAAACTGTGTCGAAAACGAAAATATTCATGACAAAGATTTGTTTTATTTGTCTATTTAAAAGTGATAGCTTGGTCATTCAAAACATATAAACAAGGACATTAAAAGACTTAAAACAATTGCAAGAATTACGAAATGAAAAGTACACCATTAAACTTAAACAATTTCAAGAAAAATCTAAAAATTTACGTCAACATTTCGAAGGGGTAGGGGTATGGTTTTTCAATTTTTATGACGTATTTGGTATTGAAAAGGTACGTATGTGGGATATTTGTAAAGCGTAACAATAGGCTATCATTTTATACCAATTTTTAATAACCGAGAGGTACCAATCAACTATTTGAAGCAATTGAAAGAAAAACTTTTTTTAAAATCGAAATTTACCCATAATTTCGTTGGGTTGGTCTAAAGAGGGGCATGTTCCAACATTTCGTGCAGGTTATGCTCATGTTAGCATGTTTTATTTTGAAGAGGGGATGTGAGACGAATTAAAAATGTGGGACGCCATAAAACTAAAGCACTAGCAGCGTAGTGAACCCCTACAAACACTTGAGGTATCATCACTTTCTCCGGAAGGGTAGACATCATTTGCCTATGGCGAGTCACCAGTTACACTGCCATTAAATAGCACGGTTTTCTTGTGTTCAGTGTTCATCAGTTCGATATAAACACTGAGTGTGACCAAATCCTGGTGTCTTTGACGCCGAATTGTTTGAAAGTAGGTCCGTAGGTTTTTTTTTCTTTTATCTACTGCGTTTTGTGTGACAAATCTTAAGATAAAATCTATGTAAATATTGAAAGATTATTTAATATCTGATCCTCATCAGTCCTTGGCATCTTTAATGGCTTCTTGTGAAATGCTATATCAACTGGAGACACTGTAAACGTCTAGAACATTCTCGACACATTTCTCATTACCGAAGGATCCAACCTTCGAAGAAAAGGGGGTTCCGATGGGTTCCACAAAAAGGGATTCCAGCCGAGATTTTCTTACCACTTTTGTCATTTTTTCCCCTAAATTCTGCACCAAATTTAAATTTTTTTCCAGAAAAAAGTGGAGTTCCAACCCCTGAACCCTTCTCCTGGGTCCGCCAATTCTCATAAACAGTTTATGTAGATATGACGTTTATAATAAATTAAAATCGTTTTAGTGAGGCTTCAGACCCAATTATATAACACGAAAGAAAAAACAACAAAGTCAAAGATTAAAGTAGCATGTGTTAATTGACACAAAGAAAGGACAAAGGGGAAATCTGATAGAGCTGCAAATGATTTACATATTTAAACTCAATATTTTCAAGCTTCACATTAAAAATGAAATAATACCCATTAATATAAGGAAAAAAATGATGGAAGTGTTCATCATTAGTGATGATTCATAGTGAAAATATCGAAATAGGAAGCGGTAACACGTCAAACCTGAAAATAGCTTACTTATACCAATTAAGCATAAACCAATGATCCTTCACAAAGGTATAGTCGTGACACATAAATTAAGAAAAAATACTTTGTGTTCTTTTGAAGGTATGCAATGAAATAATATCATTTGAAAGTTTAAACCCCGCCATACTTAAAATGTTGTACCCCTGTAATGTGTCCGTGAGTACATGTATGTCCGTTCGTCTATCCCCGAAGGTTCAGAATGATAATTTGCAAATTGAATGAGATACTGTATTCAAACTTGATTGTTAAGCACAAAATCACAGGCATATTTAGTCTGAAGTTCAAAGGTCAAAGTGCTGCTTGAAACATAAAAAATTGTGAATTTTCGGGTTTCCGACTGATCATTTCTTAACAAATAACACACTGTCTACAAACTTTGCAAAATTGTTCACTGCAAATCAAGTTAAATTTGATTTTGGGCTCAATGGACCAAGAGGTTTTAGGCTTATGCCCCTAGAAACTTCGTATTTTTTTGTTATTTTTGGGGTTTCGAACTGATAACTTCAAAATTTTACAATTTTTGGAAATTCTGACCACAATATCATATACAATCAAAATGTAAAATTCGTAGTGAGTTCTTGACAACAAAATTTAGGCTCAAATTAATTAAGAGTACAAAAGTATAAGTGGCTTTGGAGTATTTTCCTGTATTTTTGTGCCTGTTAATGAACTAAATTAAATAATGCCGTCAAAACTGGTATGTAAATTGCTTATCGCTTAACTCATTTAAGTACTTTATTGAGGGAGAGTGCTTTTGGCGTTATGCCAGTTGAATTGAAAAATAAATGTGGCGGGGTATCATGTAATACACCATAATCTATTTTTCGATATTTATTACAAAAAAAATCAACTTTTAAGAGATCTAAGTGATAAGTCAAGTGTATTATTTTAAGTAGTCTACCAACCAAAAAGTAACAGATAAGAACGAACTCAGATACACTTTGTCGAGCAAAATACTAAAAAATATCATTTATTTTTAAATCCATAAAAAACAATGACTAACAATTATCATACTTCATACCAATTATGGAGTTATTACCCCTGAGGGTCCTCATGGGGGTCCTAGGAATCAAATAATCACTAAATTTTGGTCTTGGTAATCAAATAATTATTAAATTTTTACCTTGGTAATCAATAAATTTTTGGCTTCGTAATAAAAAAATATATAAAAATGCATGCTAATAATCAAATAATCATTAAATAAATGCTCTCGTAATCAAATAATCATTAATAAAATACCCCGATAATCAGGTAAACAAGAAACCCATGACGGCCCTCACCCCTTATTCCCAGACAATGGCGGATGACCGACAGTCGGAACCATTAGAGTACTATTGTCGTCGGCCATATGAGATGACAGTTTCACATCAGCATTCCAGTGGACTAAATGACACTGGTCAGTAAAAAAACAATAATGTTTAAGCGTCACAGGTAATACTTGGTGATAAATTCAGTTCATTAAATAAGATGTTTATGAAGCTGCTGCAGGTGGACATTTCGAAAACCCATGTCTCCCAAGTGCAGATGAAATCAAAACAATTTGATGACCAAAGCCCAAAACCCGAAATATGTGTAAACCCAGATAGAGAACAAATAAATAATAGCGTCTAATGACTTAATACCGAAGTTACTGTGAATTTGAATTTTGCATATGCGCTTTCGACAACTTATATCTCTTCAGCTCTAATAAAATCTAAACGTTTGGAAGACTTTAAACTCAAAGATGTTTAAAAACTACTAGTAACAAATATGATCTAAATTTAAAGCCAAAACCAGCTAAGGACAGAGCTTACTCTTTAGTTTTCAACAAAATTTACAAAAATTTATATATTGTAAGGTCCCAAATAAAATCGCCTTTCGGGTCAGCACCGAAGTACTGACTACTGGGCTGCTGAATACCCTCGGGGACTAACAGTCAACCAGCAGTGACATCGACCCAGTGGTAACAAATGACTAAATACCGAAATTACTGTGAATTTAAATTCTGCATATGTGCATTTCGACAACTTATGTCTCTTCAGTGCAGATAAATCTAAACGTTTGGAAGACCATTAACTCAAAGATGTTTAAAAACTGATAGAGAACAAATAACCAATATGATCTAGATTTAAAGCCAAAATCAGCTAAGGACAGAGCTTTGCTTTCTAAATGACTTGTCAGAATAGAATACGATTTGCTGTCGAAACCATTATATGTATTTACAGACAGGGACTGGTTTGATTTGTTTTTAATTGCAGTTTATATAACTTCTTAGAATACGTGCAAATTAAGATATATAGTATAGACTTTTTAACATAATTGTTGCAGGTATACAATAAAGTTTATTAAGAACATTGTCAAAAAGGGCTTCAAATCCGACCATGTACTTGTGCATATAATATTACGGATTCGGATATTACAATTCGGATTTATGGAAAAAGGGAAAATAAGTTTGCAAAAACGTTTGAAAGGTTTGAAAACAAGCAAATCTACTGGAGAAAAAGACTGTACAGACCAATGACAGTTCTATTTTATTTGTCATAGACAAAATGTGACTGACAGTGACTCTAAACATGGCAGGAGAATGCAAAACGTTGTGTCAGTAAAATTTTTAACTGTCACAGTTAACTTTTGTTTGTTACAACACTTATCCTTGACAAATGCATTTGGACTGCTACAAACAATTTTGGACTGATACCACTCTTTGTAGTGTTGTTACAGTCATATTTTACCAACGCAAAGAGGTGCTGCAAAAGTTAAAAATTACTGTGTCAACTCTAGGTTGTAACAGTCATTTTTGTCCATACCAACGCCAACTGCGTTTGCCGCAGTATCCGATCAGTACAACTTGAATCTAAACGTTGGAAAATCGATGCCGATATATACTCCCTCTCGAAAGTATGTACAAGACTGTAAATGGTAGTAAATTTCCTGCTCCGGTTAAAACCATAAAATGGGTAGGGTCCCTGAATTGAGGAAAAAAAATCCAAAGTTCCATATTAAATGTCTACTCTACTCTACTCTACTCTATGAAATTAGCCGTGAGAATACATTAACCATTTCCGAAACTAAGAAGTCTGTGTGTGTCATCCAAAACAAATGTTGGATGAGTTGACGTTTTTTTTTTTTTTTTTTTTTTTTTTTTTTTT